>JALPQI010021690.1:0-22414 GCA_025490895.1 Thaumatotibia leucotreta
CGTCTATGTCCGGCAGCGGATGACCTTGAACTCATGATTATGACTTACTAAACAAGAGCGCCAGAATCCAGATGACGAACATGGCAGTTTGGACACGAACAACGTCCTCAATGGATGAGACGAGTTCTGTAGGTAACAGACCCTCGCAACGTCTATGTCCGGCAGCGGATGACCTTGGACTTATGATTATGACTTACTGAACAAGAGCGCCAGAATCCAGATGACGAATATGGCAGTTTGAACGTGCACAGCCGGCTTGGTCTGCTGACGACGCTTGAACGGATGCACGATGGCGTAGTAGCGGTCCAGCGCGATGAATGTCAGCGTTAGGACCGACACCGTCACTGACACGGACTGTGGATATTAAATAGTTCCAGTAAACTATGACAATTTGAATATTAGATGTCATATACGAAAGAAAAAATACCGAAGTTTACCAATGCTGGTGGTGGGATTTGAACCTACGTCACTTTTTTTTTTTTTTTTTTTTTATTTATTGATAATGGGAAACAAACAGCATACAAAAAGTACATTTGAAGAGTTACACTAGGAATATACATAAGCCAAACAGTTTCCACTACTGAATAGACAATTTTTAGATGCTCAGAGTAGACTTGCTTATACAATTTAATTAAAAATATATATATATTTTGTTCCTGGTATTAAACAAAGATAAATATCAATCCAAGGTATAAATCTAACATGCATTACTCTAATTTTACAAAAGCTTATATCAATATGCATATGGTGGTTGTGGGTATTATTATTATTAGCTCTAATATTAACTAATCTAAACTAGTAAAAAAAGTCACTTTCGCGGCTAATGCGTAAACCACTCGGCCACTCCAGCACAGTAGCACTTCGGTGTTTTATTCGGTATATGACATCTAATATTTAAAAGAATATATGCATACATAGTAGAGTTACGACTTAAAAATACAACTTTAAAAATATTTAGTAAAGCAATTTGAGTTGTTTGTTGTAAGATCAAGCTTAGCGGTAGCTTTACAGACGTAGGTATCTTTTGGATGATTACTATCATAATTCAACCAATTACCAAATTGGAATTCGGGAAGATAAAAATCGGTAAAAAGTGAATCGTCGGGAGAAAAAATAGTTGGGAAGCTATATTTGGTAAAATGATATTCGTAGAAAAAGGCGGAATACCATACCAGAAAAAAAACCATTCGATTTAAGGTATTTCGCGTGCGGTTATAAATGTCAAGAAGAAATAAAGAAGCGTTCTAAATCTACATTTCAAGTTCAAGAATATTATAATACAGACAAGTGTCTAAGCGGCTTAGCTGTTTTCATCAACCTTGAATAAAATATGCCAGATAAATGTTAGCCATACTTTTCTTTTACATGCCTGTGCAGAAATTGTGATGATTTTATCTGACGAATTTTTTTATCCGAGGATTGTGATACAGGCTCTCCTTTTCATTAAATTATGAGACGTTGGTCATATTTACCTGAAAATATACCAGTATTTTGCATAACGGTTCTCCCAGGAACCAAGTCTCTGTGACATCCCACACCACAGTTGGTGGCAAGCACAGCAGAATCACCAGAAAATCTGCCACTGCCAAGTTCACCAAACATCGGTACGTCACAGAAGTTTTCATCGAAGAATTCCTGTACACTGCTATACACACTAGGGCATTACCTACGAGACCCACTACAAACACTACTGAATGGGTTGCTATAAGACCCCACTCGTGAGGCCTCGGAAATATATAGTTGTTCATCATTTCTATATACTCTTCTTTACTAAGATTGCAATACACTGGGTCTCCTCTGCACGTGATATTAGGTACAGTATTTTCATCGTTAACATGTTTATCTGTTGCATTGAATTCCTCTGTTATTTCATGTCTGTTTATTTTAACATCATTGTTTACTGTTGTAGTCTCAATTGTTTTGGATTTTACAAAAATTGGTGTGAAAATTACAATTATGACTAGAATACTGAATATTATTTGATGAATAAACATATTGAAAAAAGTTAAGAATACGAATATTTAATGTTTTCAATCTTCTGATTGTATAAAAAGACTGTGAATGCCTTGAAATGAGGTAGCAGTTTATGTGCTCTCTTTTCTATACCTGAAACAAAAAAAAACTCATTTCAGATTGCATCTAAAAGACATGATAGAACAAAATATATTATGTCACGTCACACAAATACTTCATATCATACCTAAATTTATTGTATTTTAATGTGTTGTATACAGGGTGTAAGTCTTATACGGGCGAAGCTCTTAACGGGTGTTAGTTTACGACATAATAAGTACATTAAAATAACTTTTACTTAAAACTAGAGCAACAAAATTTTCCATACAAAATAATTCGGCGCGCAATGTAGAGCAACATACGCGAGTTAAACACTCGTTGACAGCTAATTTCAAAAGCAGATGACATAACTGCCATATCAACAATAACAAATGTTCGTACCTACATTGCTGCTCCGATAATCTTAAAAAAATTCTGTAGGGTTATAATTAAGAGTAACTTAAAAAAAACCTTGTAATCCATGATTACACTAATGAATCCTATGCCTGGTTTAATTGATCGCCCGTATTAGACTTACACACTGTATTGTTTACAATGCAGTGTTTTTTCATAATCCAATATATTAAAAAATCATTAAAGCATTGCGATTGCTCAAAGTTGACCGAAATGAATATATTTCTACATATCATCTACTACCTTATCTTTGTGTACACGTAAATTCTAATACTTTAGCACGTGATTAAACAATACCTTTGTTGTAATTCACGTTAATTGTTTTCTGTAAATGTATTTAATCTAGGATTTGTATAATTTATTCTTTCTTCCAACATGCAAGAAACTTTTCAGTGGTAAATGCTTCGGCTAAATCTACCTATCCTCTTTTCTTCGAAGATTTTAAAGTTATTGATGTTATTATAATAGAGTCGAAGAGAATACGATAATCTGATCTTAGATTAAATATTTACTCTCAAAAACGCCACAAAGCTTTACCAATCAACATTCTTTTCAAACAATAACAAATCGAGCTCGGATTCATTTGATCCAGAAATGTCAAAAGCATTTCAGCACTGAAATGGAAATATCTGCACGTCACTCGCAAATAAAACATCCAAATTGAACAAACTTCCGCGTACATAGTACCTGGACATGTTTTATTGTCAGCCCCTAAAAGAAAGTTGTAATCTGGATATTTGTTTGTCATTTCTATACAGAATCGAGAGTTAATTGAATCCCTATAGGATAAAAAAGGGTCGCATATTTTCTAAAGTAACGATTTTCTAAAAAGATGAAAGAACTCTTAAATTCTAATTGAATAGTCGTATAAAACTTAAAACAAATAAAAAAAAACTGTGGTGATTTCGAAAAAACACCCACCATTTTAATGAACAACTGGATTAAGTTCTCGTTCTCCATTTTTCATTAAATTAGCTTCTCTCGTAATTGTTATTTTAATAATCGAATCGAGGTTTCATCAACCTTTTGTAATTGAGAGTCCTTCACAAAAATATTTAACGCCTATTCCTTGGATTTAGCTACACTAGGTAAGAATTATGATGGTTCAGTGAATTTGAAATTAAATTGAAAAGACAGGTTTTACTCAGATCAGAGATTCTTTGGCCTAATTTAAACTTTAAGCGAAATAACAAAAGGAATGGTTTTTGTTTTAAATATTGAGGGAAAGTTTCAGCAACTGCCGGTCACCGATAAATTGTTTGCAAGACTTTAATTGTATGGGAAGTTTCACAATAATCTGCTGAATCATAAAATCGGTTAAAATTTCGCAATCTCCAGGCAGAGTGTCTATCAATTAGTCTACTAAGTTCCAAAATAAGTTCTAAAATATTTAGAGTATAATGCCAAAAAAACTGTACAGGCCCCTATACCACAAAACTTTACAGGCGTACATTTCTACAAAATTGTACGCTTGTAAAGTTTTGTGGTATAGGCCACAGGGGTCGATTATAAGAAAAAAATACATAGGCTTTTAATGAAAACAAAATGTACTTAACGTCATAATTTTTGTGTTATACAAACCTGAAATCTTGTGCTTAAATATTTGGCAGTGAGAAGGCGACAAATTCAAATGTTCTATGCGATCTACGCGCGAAAATACGCGTCGACATTTTTTAATTATGGTGCATATTTATTCTTCAATGGTTCTTGGATAGAGTGCATACTATAATTAGTATGACTAACTTTCGTAGCACACTCGTGTGCACATTTTTTTAAACGATTTTTAAACGACGCTCATCTGCATGGTAATGATTCATCATCAACATCACATCAGCCTATTTCAGTCCACCGCCATAACGTATCTGACCAGGAAGTAAATGCCCACAATCGCCACATTGGGGAAGCAGTAGTGTGTCCCCTGAGGAGGCAAATACACAAAAGATTCCAATGGGTCGAAGGGATAAGTGTCATCAATAAGCGAATGGTCAGTGACACTTAAATCCCTTACTTACCTCTTACGACACCCACGGGAAGAGTTGGGTCGGTGACAAATGTATTCCTAGGTAGGTAGTACTATTACCACATGGGAGGTTTGTGTTATGATATTATTAAGCACTTCAAACGGTGATGGGAGCTATACACAAATATTTGAATACGATTAATCCAAAGGGACCGTCTAGTTAGGATTGTTTAGATTGTTTAGCCTAGATCAAGGAGGGCTCAAAAATAACAATACTGTTGTTCAAAACTAAGTCTAGGTCTTGATCTTGACTAGGTGATGAACTTTATAATTTGATATTCACAAGTGCTTTACGTTGCAGGAAAACATCGTGAGGAAACCTCCATACAGTCAAAGACAAAATAAGGTGAACACAAAAATGTTTAAAAATATGTCCCAGTGCACTCTAATTCTGTAAAATAATAATTACGAAGTAATTTTATTTTTATTAAAATTAGGTGGGTTCTTTTAAGTGATAAATGATATATTAATCTGAATCTTGAATCCATTGCTTGTATACATAAATTTCCCCTATTTTTCAAGATCCTCGTCAAATATACATTTTTCGAAGGGGCACAAACCCAGCCAAGGTTAAAATGAAGATGTAAAAATAAATCAATTTTAACGTGTTTACGGTATTTGTACAAATATTTATCTTACAGTCTTATGATTCAGAACGTTTTAAATGCGATAGCTAAACAAAAATGTGGTATGGGGAATGTAAATTTAAGGAAATCTTAAACTGTTTATAATTTACACATTTTTAAAGAAATGCAGGAAATTTTGATTATGTTTTTAATTTGCTTAATTTTCATATATTAAATACCCACTAACAATAAGATGTTTTACCACTGTGGACTACTCGAAAAAAAAGATCGAATATAAATTGAGAGTAAGTTTAAAATGAGCGGCCTACTAAATAAATAGATAAATATCGTGTGATAATTTTACGCAAATCGACCTAGGCCACAGTAAGCTCGATTAAGGCTTGTGTTGTGGGTACCTACTAAGTGTTGATATAAATATAGATACATAACGATACAACTTGTCAATGCGCCTAAGAAAGCGGTTTTTAAAAAGCATTTAAAATAGTAAATTACGACACAAGTGCGAAAAACATGAAATTTTAAACGAGTGGCGATGTTTTAAAACACGACCGACAGGGAGTGTTTTAAATCGACACGAGCTACGAATTTCGTTTTTGCACGTGTCTCGTACCTACGACGTTTTTTAGTGCAGATGGCCCTCCGAAGTTTTAGACCAGACGTAGAATGACACACTTCTCGCACTAGAGCCTAATAAAGGCACCATCTGTACTAAAAAAAACATTTTTCATCACACTTGCTGTCTAAGCGCGCCATTGCTTGCGTGCGTAGCGGGAAGCGGGATTAAAAGAAAGATGATTCCCTAGGGAGTAATAGAAATGTCTGTACGTCATAGAATAATATTTTGCCTTAAAACTTTTTTTTTGTGCGCAAGTGTGATAAAAAATATTGTATGCATCACGGTCGTTAAGCGGAATACTAACTCGAGTCATTAAAAGCCCTACGGCGTCGGGCTTCTAACAATCTCGTTAGAAATTCCGAACTTACCTCTCTTGATGCACAATGTACTATTCTTCAACGTCCTATAAAACAGGTCATCAGACTATGTGATACCGAAATAATACAGATTACTATAAGGAAGAATGTAAATAAGTATATTTTATCTTCTATATATACAGTGTGTAAATCTAATACGGGCGATCAATTAAACCAGGCATGGGATTCATTAGTGTGATCATGGATTACAAGGTTTTTCAAAATTACTCTTCATTATGACCCCAAAGAATTTTTTAAGATTATCGGAGCAGCAATGTAGGTACGAACATTTGTTATTGTTGATATGTCAGTTATGTCATCTGCTTTTGAAATTAGCTGTCATCGAGTGTTTAACTCACGTATGTTGCTCTACATTGCGCGCCGAATTATTTTGTATGGAAAATTTTGTTGCTCTTATTTTAATTTAAAGTTATTTGAATGTACTTACTACGTCGTAAACTAACACCCGTTAAGAGCTTCGCCCGTATTAGACTTACACCCTGTATAAACGGCAATGTCCTGACTGACTGACTGACTGACTGACTTAAATCAACGCACAGCCCAAACCGCTGGTCCTAGAGAGTTCAAACTTGGCAAGTAGATTCTTTATAATGTTTAGAGGCGCATTAAGAACGGATTTTTGAAAATTCGTCCCGTAAAGGGGTTAAATGGGGGGTTAAAGTTTGTATGGGAAAATAAGATTAGTTGGGTTATTTTATTCGAAACTTCACAGGAATGTTTTTAACAATAAATAAGTAAACACGTATTTCAGGTTTTTTGAAAATTCATTGCCTATGGGGGTTAAATGGAGGGTTAAAGTTTGTATGGGGAAATAAGATTAGTTGGGCTATTTTATTCGAAACTTCACAGGAATGTTTTTAATAATAAATAAGTAAACACATGTTTCAGGTTTTTTGAAAATTCATCCCTTAAAGGGGTTAAATGGAGGGTTAAAGTTTGTATGGGGAAATAAGATTGGTTGGGCTATTTTATTCGAAACTTCACATGAATGTTTTTAACAATAAATAAGTAAACACGTATTTCAGGTTTTTTGAAAATTCATTCCCTATGGGGGTTAAATGGAGGGTTAAAGTTTGTATGCGGAAATAAGATTAGTTGGGCTATTTTATTCGAAATATCACATGAATGTTTTTAACAATAAATAAGTAAACAAGTGTTTCAGGTTTTTTGAAAATTCATTCCCTATGGGGGTTAAATGGAGGGTTAAAGTTTGTATGGGGAAATAAGATTAGTTGGGCTATTTTATTCGAAACTTCACATGAATGTTTTTAACAATAAATAAGTAAACATTTAAATCAGGTTTTTTGAAAATTCATTCCCTGTGGGGGTTAAATGGAGGCTTAAAGTTTGTATGGGGAAATAAGATTAGTTGGGCTATTTTATTCGAAACTTCACAGGAATGTCTTTAATAATAAATAAGTAAATACGTGTTTCAGGTTTTTTGAAAATTCATCCCTTAAAGGGGTTAAATGGAGGGTTAAAGTTTGTATGGGGAAATAAGATTGGTTGGGCTATTTTATTCGAAACTTCACATGAATGTTTTTAACAATAAATAAGTAAACACGTGTTTCAGGTTTTTTGAAAATTCATTCCCTATGGGGGTTAAATGGATGGTTAAAGTTTGTAAGAAGGAACCAGATTCGTTGGGCTATTTAATTCAAAACTTCATAGAAGTGTTCTTGCCAATGAAGATGTAGGTATTTATCTACATACCATGTTATATACGAGTAACATAGGTACGATGAATACGTAGATACTTTTAATATTAAATTTTGGTAAGTAATGCAGTTTGCTACATAAAAGGTAATTGTGAGGTTTTAGTTTTTAAGTCTAGACAAAACCATATTTATTTGTTTGTTCGTAAAAAATATCTACAATTTTGCATGGCGACATATGATTCAAAGCGAACGAATTTCAAATGTTTGTTTGACAGCTCGCGGACAGTATATGTATGTATAAGCAGCGCGGGTACGCGGGCCGCCTCACTGTAAATTCAGCTTTCTAATTCGTGTAGTTTATTTGCAATTAAGTATTTAATTATATCATACTAATATGCTGTTCAATGAAACAGACTTCAAACAGAATGTAATAAGGTAAGATTCTACTTAGGTTTAGGAAAGGTTAGAACTGCGACCCCACACAGAAACGAACGGCTATCAAAGTAGGTTTTGGGTTAGATTAGAAATGCGACTCCACACAAAAACGAACGACTATCAAAGGAGGTTCAGGTTAGGTTTGAATAGTAACCCCACACAGCAACGAACGGCTTTGAAAGTAGGTTTATGTTAGGTTTGAACTCCAACCCCACACAGAAACTAACGGCTATTAAAGTAGGTTTATGTTAGATTAGAACTGCGACCCCACACATGAGCAAACGGCTATCAAAGTAGTTTAAGGTTAGGTTAAAACTGCGACCATTGCGATTCCACGCAGAAATGAACGGTTATTCAAATAGGTTTAGGTTAGGTTAGAACTGTGACCCCACAGATAAGCAAACAGCTATCAAAGTAGGTTCAGGTTAGGTTAGAACTGCGACCAGTGCGACCCCACACAGAAACGAACGGCTATTAAAATAGGTTTATGTTAGGGTAAAACTGTGCCCCCATACATAAGCGAACAGCTATCAAAAAAGGTTTAGGTTAGGTTAGAACTGCGACCCCACACAAAAGCAAACGGCTATCAAAGTAGGTTTAGTTTAGGTTAGAACTGCGACCCCACACATAAGCGAACAGCTATCAAAGTAGGTTTAGGTTAGGTTAGAACTGCGACCCCACACATAAGCAAACGGCTATCAAAGCAAGTTTAGTTTAGGTTAGGACTGCGACTCCACACAAAAGAAAACGGCTATCAAAGTAGGTTTAGTTTAGGTTAGAACTGCGACCCCACAAATAAGCGAACAGCTATCAAAGTAGGTTTAGGTTAGGTTAGAACTGCGACCCCACACAGTCATAAGCAAACGGCTATCAAAGCAGGTTTAGTTTAGGTTAGAACTGCGACCCCACACAAAAGAAAACGGCAATCAAAATAGGTTAGGTTAGAACTGCGACCCCACACAAAAGCAACGGCTATCAAAGTAGGTTTAGTTTAGGTTAGAACTGCGACCCCACACAAAAGTAAACGGCTATCAAAGTAGGTTTAGGTTTGGTTAAAACTGCGACCAGTGCGACCCCACATAGGAACGAAAGGCTATTAAAATATGTTTAAGTTAGGTTACAACTGTGACCCCACATATAAGCAAACAGCTATCAAAGTAGGTTCAGGGTTAGTTTAGAACTGCGGAATAAATATTACTAAATTTAAACCAAACTAAAATAAGAACCCGTAAAGGAAAACCTCAAGCACCATTCAAACTTCCCCGATTAAAATTTACTGAAAATTATTCTTCGACAGAATGACTTGTCGATGAAATGAAAATACTTGAACCGTTGTCTTTTAAACAACATTCGATTAAATGATCGTCGACAAGTCAAGGCGAAACCCAAAAAAAAATATCACAAATATTAAACTTATTTCGGCCACTTTTGAATCTCCTGAGAAAAAAAAAACAAAATAGGATTCATTATTTGCAGGAAACCGTGTAACATGCATAATATATAACTACATACAATCGAAATGGTAACCTCCTTCTTTTTTGAAGTCGGTTGAAAATATTTTTTTGGCAAAAGCTAGTATTTGTATAAGTATTCTTTGATTAAAATTGATTGAGACTGAAGTGCCTCCATAGTCGAAGAAGGTATAAAAAATAGTTTAGTGGAGCTATGTATAATAACTATTTATATAATAAATAAATAATAATAAAATAAAACTTAAAGAAATAAAAAAAAAAACATTGACCAAGGAACAAACATTTGTGATGAAGGAAGCGTATTAAATGCCCTCGCCGAGTCTCAAACCCGGAACCTCTAGCTTGGTAGACAGGTTCACTAAAAACTGACCTATTCCGTGCATCAGTAGAAACGAAAATAATGTAAACAAATATTGACTGACTTTTAATAGCATTTGTTGTCTTCGACAGATGTCGTAAAACACATTCGTAGATATATTTTCACGTTAATACTAATAAATATCAATAATTTTAACTGAAAATGTTAATACTAATAAATACATAGACAGCCATGACCAAGGAACAAATATTTGTGACAAATAAATACACAAATAATGCCCTCGCCGGGATTCGAACCCGGAACCTCCAGCTTCGTAGGTAGGGTCATAACCAACTAGGCTACGGAGGCTGATTGGTGGTGATAAGACCAAACTTGTGTTCTGAAAGTGCGTGATTATGAAATAAGTATTTAGGTTTGTTTAAATCTGACTAAGCTAACCTATACCTAAGATTGGCCCTTGTGGCATGTTGGTTGTTGGCATCTTGTGGCATTATACCGAGGATACTGGCGACATTTCCTGACTGTCTTGCAATACTAATGCGTTGTGCAAGGAAGTCGATAGCTCTTTTGTTTACATTTTTTCGTTTTCTACTCGCGCATGGAATACGGCCGTGTGGTGATAGCAGTGAGAATACATTTGTTACCACCCCAACTCTTCCTGCGGGTGTCGTAAGAGTCGACTAAGGGATTGAAGTGTCACTGACCATTATTTGATAAAAGTGATGATGGGCAGCAGCGTCATCATAGTGCACACATTACTGCGATCGCCAATCCGCGTGCCCAGAGTGGTGATTATGGACATTTAGCTCCTAATGCGTCTATACGCATAGTTAATAGGAGAGTCCTACGTTCAACAGTGGACCATCATAGGCTGATGATGATGACGAAGACCGTCAAAATCCGAGACGACATTGCCATTTACGCTCAGAGGAAGTTGTGATAATAGAATCAACAGCGTAAACAAATATGTAATTATCACTCGTCCCTTCGATTTCTTACCTCCGGAGGTAATAATCACATTTTCCTGGAATCTCTATGGAATACGTGTACAAATAGTATTTTTTATTACTAAGGAAAATAAGGAAACAACATTCTGATGGTAAAGAATTCCCTACGCACATGAATACTGGCAATAAAGGCTTTCCAAATGGAAATGAGCTCCTTTTTATTCACAATACACCTTTATTTATTTATTTAAAGTTTATTACACAGTACAAATAAACACAAATATCGGAAACAATTCGCATTCTCTACAATTATCCAATCTATACCACTCATCAACGTAATAAAAATGAAAATATAAACAAACCTGAATAATTGCATTATTCCATAATCACGCACTTTTAGAACACAATCTTGGTTTTATTACAAACTTCCAACCTTAAACCTTGAGATCACATAATTTTTTGTTAAAGTTATCGATATTTATTAGTATTCACGTAAAAATATTTCGTAATTATCGATTAGATCTCGATGTTACCATTTATATTATAGTGTTCAGTCTATGCTTGTTCTAATTGTATGTATAGTTTGTATTAGCGCCACCTAGTCCACGTAGTCATTTCGTGACACCAAAGCTGAGGTGCAGCCCATTTAGCGCAATCTGTTTATAAATATATGTTGTTATTTATAGTTATTATAAGTTGTATTGTACTAATAAAGTAAATTTTCTTGCTTTATTTCTTTCTAATTCGTTCTTCGTAAAAAGTTTCACGATATGTATCGAAGACGCCAAATGCTGTGAAAAGTTAGTTGTTTACATTTAATTATTAAATAAATTACTAGGGTAACATGAGTCACATTGGATCACTTTTTTCCTAGAGCCACATTTTTTCTGAAGTAGAGACGAACATGGTACTCTTTTCTTGAAAGACTGGTCATATCAGTTCGGAAATAAGTGCCCATTGTAATAACTTACTAGCTTAATGCGGTTTCTTCAATCATTTAAACTGACTTGGAAAAGTGGCATTTTATATTAAACGATTTATCCAAGTCGGTGGAAACGATTGATTAAAAGCTTTCGAAAGAGTGCTTTTCAAGTCGGCAATATTGGCTCCTTATCAGAAACCTACGATAAAATCCTGGTAGGAAATTCTAAAAACGTTTGAGTTGGGGTTTTAGTTAGTAAATCAGCTTTAGGTTTCATTGAGTAGCCTGGAACTTCCGTAGAAAACTTTATAAAATGATGAATGGACTTGGTTAAAGCTGAGTTTAGTTGTAAGTTTTCGCTGCAAAATTTGAGACAGAAGTAAGTAAAAGTGAGTGATAAATTTCTGCATTTCTCTTCTATAACTTTATTTTAAAACTTGCTGCAATACTTGCGGGTGTAAATTCAGCTTAATAATTTGATGTGGCGGGAATTAAGCGTTTTGATACTACTTATAATATATTTTCCGATTTTCTGTGCGTACATAAGAGACTTCAAAATTACACGTTGACGTGACGTGCACTCAGTTGAAAGTAACAAAAAGCATTACGTTTACACTTCCTTACAATAACCAATTATACCAAGGTGAGGAATGAAATGCAGTCAAAAGAATATATTAATATAAATAACAAATAGTTTATCTTTCTCACTGAAAACTTGTCCCGTCCATGATATTTTGTTTTATTTCCACATGTCAAAACAGGCGCGGATCCAGGGGGGGGGTCAATGGGGGCACTTGCTCCCCCTGAAACTGGACTTAGGTATGCCTAGGTGCTGTTTTAAGTATAAAATACTGAAACCATTGCCCCCCCCCTGGTCTGCGCCTGTGTCAAACTTCCACGTAATCAATCGGTGAACATGTAACACAGTGTGGAATTTTTCCTCAATTTTGCGAAACTGTGATTGTTTGTTTAATTTATCTGCCATGTCAAATAATAGAGAACATTGAAACTCCCGTGGGTCTATGTATCATAGTTTTGGATATTTTCAAAAAAGAAATAAACATCCATAGAAGTCCATAGAAACCTGAAAACTGAATTTACTCACTTTTAATGCTTATTTTTTAAAATCATTTTTACGTGTTTATATTAAGGTAATTTTAATACACCGATATCATTTATCAAAAATTAAAATTGATGATTCTAGAGGAGGGTGTCGCCAATTTTCTTACAATTAAAAAACATTTTTTTCCTCGATAATCCCTAGGTGGTCGCATTTTATTTTAAAATTAACGAATAGTATATAAAATGCTCTACTCGTGAAAAAAAAATCAAATGCAAATATTGCAGGAAACGCGAGATATGAATTTTAAAATAATTCAGTCAGGGTTGTCACTTTTCAAATGTACACGATTACAAGTTTATTTGCGAAGTGTTAGGGCTCATGCATAAATCATGCGAGGTTTTTTCGGCTACTTTTTGACCCTAAGTGATGTTTGACCCAAAATTTTAAAAATTCTTTTAATTTCGCGAAATTCCGTCGTGAATGTCAATTACAATATGTACCTATTTAACGTGAGTGTAATGTAATTTCTAGTAGGTACTATATGTGCTACTTGAAGGACAGGTAGAAAATAACTTGTAATACGTTAAAAATCTTAAGGTTTATTTGTTAACACGTTCACGGGCGTAGCTGCTATAGCATTCGGGTTAAGGCCCCCTTTATATGACACAAATGCTATAGACGTCTTTAATCGTCCCCTTTTCTTAACCAGAAATGTTAGAGAATTCGCTCCGCTATAGAAAATACCCAAAGTCCTCGACTTACTGTCACGTTGTACCAAACCTGGATAAGATTACTCTGTCACATCACATGATATTTGCTTAGTTTTTGAGTAAGCGAAAACCTCACCTCCTTGCCCTCTTTTTACGCGCACAAATGCTATAGCAGTCGCGGTAGTATGGGAATTTGTTCAGATGTGCGGCATGTGCGCCGGGAGAGTGCAAATACATAAGATGATGTTTAAATCATTGTAAATACTGTTTTTATCTATTATTTATATATATTTTGAATACGTTGCTGTTAAGAATTTTAGTAGCTATTTATTTTACTGTGAAATGAATTGGAGATGGATTTAAATATGCGAAAGATAAATTATAATATTCCCATCAATATGTTCGCCGTTGTGTTTCGCTTACGTTTTCAAGAACATAATATGGTCGATAATTGGCTCTAGACGTTTAATACTGTTTGTTTACAGCATAACGGGGGCATAAATACATTATTAGTCAAATATATCTGTAATATTTGTAATAACTAGACGATGAAAAATAGAACACGAAAAATTTGTCAGGTCGTTCGAGTAGGCAACTGATAAATCTTCGGAAGAGGTTTTAAGTGTCGAGGAGTTGAAACTATCAGCTAACGAACGAGAACTGGTGTGGCAGGACAATGATATAGAATTTTACTGGCATATGTTATCGACTCCTACTAAGTTATTCTATAGCAGTCGAATGCTATAGCAGTATGCGTCCTTAACTACCATATTTCTCGTGTGTCATAATGACACGCATGCTATAGCATGTACAAAATTTCCATACAAATTTATGTGGCATTTTTGGTCGGAAGCCAAACCCCTTACCGTCCGTGAACGTGTTAACTATTCGTCGGTCCAGGGATTATCCTGGTTAGTTACAATCGCCACAACAGGGCACACTTTTACCAGCATGCATGTAGCGGGCGAAACTCCTTCGACATCATCTTCATCTTGCCACTCGGCGTCATTGTTTTCCCGGATCACGCAAAGGACCTCCTTTTGGGATCTAGGATTCACGTTGGTCGAACTACTTCTACCCTAGTGAGCCTCTTGTGCACGGCTCTGTGCAATCGCACTTTTTTTTTGCGCATAAATACATGCCACAGTCCGCGCACAGTCTCCCGGTACTGGCCTTTGGTCCTTGAGGCTTGGACAATACATGTCAAATGGCAGGTTTCTGAAGCCCTCAAGAGTCGGTGTAATACCAAGTGACTGGCGGAGCAAAAATGGAGCATAGATCTTACCATCATGCTCTGCAGGCTTTCGATAGTTTTTCATCCCACTCAATATTTTTTCTTAGTTTGTTCATCGTCGAAAAATACACGTGAAGTCTCCTTGTAAACCTACTGTGATTTTTCGTGATTTTTCCTTGGACCCCCTCCCCCCCTATAGGACCTCGCGTGATTTATGCACAAGCCCTTATTTATTTTATTAATATTTTAAATACTGTTAGCTTTTTGAAGGGTCCACGGAAAAAACATGTCCAGTGCTTAAAAAAATCAGGGCTAATTCACACCTTATTCTATCAAAAGTAAGGTGGTTTTTCCTTCTGTAATTTGAATTGACTAGACATGTTCTTTCCGGTGACCCTTCATTTATTTATTCTCTGGTAGAGCTATGAAGATGAGTCCGCTTATTGGTCGTTGGTCACAGAGGCATAGTACTTAGGTACCATTTAATTAGACTTTTCTATTTCAGTCGTAATAAGCATTTGGCTATTCGGTTGCGTCTATCGCAATTCACATGAGTTAACATGCATTAGTTAAGTTTTACGTTGTTTTAAGTTGTTAGACAAAATTCGGGCACCACTAATGACGGAAATACTGCTCATTTTCATCGGCAGCATTTTCAGAAAAAAATCGTAAGATTTTTGCCGGAATACTCGGTATAGAGCAGTGGCTTGTCGACGATTTTCACACCATTTTAGTAGCAGCTATGTCGCTAACGCTTTCCATGTATTTTGTACATCTGTGGCTGAAAACTATGTAAAGGCATATGACTGGTATATTTTATGTGAGTCACAATGCACACAATTCTAATGCACGGTTGGCAAATCATTGAGATGAATCCTTTGCCAATAGCAATGCTGTCCGAGCAAGCCGGCGAATCCCGTAATAAATGTTGGCAGTATGATCGGGAGCACCACTCTCGAAAGGTAGACAGGAAGACTACAATTCAGGTATTTTTCGGCGTGCTCTCGATTCTTCGGATTCTTATGTTTCGGATTTGTCTCTCAAAGACCGACGTTATAAACAAATACGACTACTTTACCGGATAAAGTGACAGTTTTAAAGCCTTTTGAACCACATGCTTCAGTAATACCCAAAATTAATGAAGACGAGAACTTGGCTCTCGCAGTTGACGAACGTCTTTATTATGAAGAAGATAGACATAAAAATCCTTGGGCGAGCGAAGCGTCTCCGTTTCAGCTTTACCAAAAATGCTTTAACGGCAGCGGACTCTTCTGAAGGTTTGATAAATATTCTTAATACAATAAATATTGTTTTCAGCTTTTTGAGTTTTCGCAAAAAAATAGTAAAAAGGACGTAAGCAACTGAGCGATAGGACACATGTAGCTTGCGTCCACTTATTGGAACAGACTAGCAACTACTACACTAAGCCATGGGCCGACATAATAATAGCCAGTTTTCAGATTGTGACAACCCTATTAACATAGAAATGAGCCAGAACCATAGAAACGCTGTAAGTCCTAGGTCCGACATGATAAAATTGTGAAAATTTGGTACAGAATAGGTACACTATTCATACGTCTTTTAGCTCTAAAATAAAATGCGACCGTCAATAAATCATTAAAAAAATAGATTTTATAAAAAAAAGCAAAAAGACGTAATATCATCAAAATAATCAATTATACAGTCCTGTATTTTTTTTATGTGGTTCAATATCGTTCTTTCAAAACACAGAAAAAATATTAGCGCATTAATTTTGCATTTAGAGGAAATAAAAATACAAACGTGTTTTGATGACGTCATAAATGTAATCTTTAACATTTTTTTTCTCAGAAACTAAATACGATAAACGACTGGGAGTTTTTGTATTGGTTTTCTTATAAAATGTTACAATCGTTAAAGCCAAGAAAATGTGTTCAACAAAACTGATGAAATATTTCACACTGTGTGTAAGAACTAAAACTCAAAGTATCAAAATGTTGCATCAACCTACAATGTTACTTTTTTTTTAATCATAGACAATGGAACAAGGAAATAATTATACATCTGTCAACAGAATTTGGTTGGTCTGGGTTTATGTACTTACGACAATGAAGCAAAGGTTAACGCATTACGTCTGACACCTTTCGGAAGGAGGTAGACCTAAGTACGGATGATCTGCTCTTTGTAACGTCTTTAATGGGTTCCTTAGCTTTCTAAGGAATAAACCACACTAGCACTTTGCAAATTCCATAAAAGTTTATGGTAGTTTGTTTTCCATACAATTATGTATTCCATACAACTAGAAATTGTAGGAAAATATAACTACCATACCTACCGTACAAACTACTAGGATAACTAGCCTACTTATGAAGCAGAAGATTCCGGGTTTAAATTTCGGCGAGGATATCTTTTCTGTATTTGGTTAAAAAAATTGCTTTGGTCGTGGTTGTTTAGTTTATGTATTAAAATATCTATATATTAAACGGTAACATTGGAAGATGGATAATGAACAAGATAGTTTTCAAAATTAAGACAAAGTCTTGTTCAACCATAAGTGGCTACACAAGTGCTACAATTATTATCATCATATCAACCGAAAGACGTCCACCGCCGGACATAGACCTCCCCAAAGTCATATAATGGTTTTAGACCATTAGTCGGTCATAGTATTTGCTTGATAAAGAGTCACGTGACTTGAAAGCGGAACTGAGCAATTTCTCATAAATTTTGTACATTTGGATCACGTTTTCGATCTTGATAAAAAATGGTAGGCCTAGGTGCTTAGACAAGTTGCCAATCGCTGACGCTCAATCGTTAATCGTAAGCGAAAGGCAGTTAGCTAGTCTTTGTCGCACTAATATGAAAGAGTGACAGATAGGGAAAACTACGATACGCTACTAAGCGTTAGCGATTGGCAACTTGGCTAAGCATCCTGGTCGAGTCTAGGCTGGCAAGATCCATCACATTTCCGAAAATGTCCCAAAATGATTGTGCAGAAGTTTCCTTTTTTGCTACCAGATTCGTATACATTTTTGGTAAAGGAATGTTTCATACGAATATTTTGAAAAATGTGGTGGAGCTTGCTCAACATCATTGACTTGATCAGCCTACCAATTTTTATCAAAATTGAAGACGTAATCCAAATGTACACACTTTTGGAAATGCTCAACTATGGAAGTCCATCTGCAACGAATCGAAACCAGCTCATTCTAATGTGAAACATCCTTTACGCAACTCCAAATCAGCTGAGCCCCAAAATTCAATTTACCCGAAACGCCACGTGCAATCTATTTTGCAAGTAATTACATAGGCCTCGACCACAAATTATTGGAAAAGAATCAATAACAAATACGGCTTGCGGCTATTTACGACCGCAACGAATCATAATTATAGCTCTTACAAAACAGTGAAAAAACGGCGTAAACCTAAATTGTTTACTCACCGTTCCAAGCTATAAGCGGCCTTATAGTGTAAACAAGTAAAAACAAAACAAACCTAAATACACGAATTCGAAATGAATCGTCGCTAAGGATCAAGTTTGCTTGCAAACAGTTTACTTCTTTCCTTTTATTTCTAAATTGATTTTCATTCTGTATCATTGGCTTTTAGCTGAATCTTTATATCCGTCGTTAACGTAACTATAAAATAAACACGTATAAGTATAATAGACTGAGAGTGGTCCAAAAGTTTTTCTACCTCATAGTTTAAAAGGCTTGAACTGATTCGCATATCTCACCAACTAGCACATTTGCTTGAGGACCCATAGAACCGTAATCCATGAAGATAGTATTGATTGCTTTCGTATTAAAAATCAATTGAAAAATAAATACTTATCGGAAGTTTTCAATTACTTGTTAATAATAAGTATTGGTCACCGTTAGTTAACTAGGTGCATTTCAAAAGCAGCAAACTTTTATGTTCTAATTCCAACATACAACATGCCTTCACTTGTCATTTCAACGTAAAAATAATAACTTTTTAAGTGATCCGACAAAAAAATTATGTCATGTTTGAAGTTGAAGTGACAATTATAGACGCAGATGTATTAAGTGGAAACCACGCCTTAGAAAACGTAATGTAGGTCGCCCACATGGAAGGTGGAGCAATGATTTGCATTTGGTTGGCAGCGGTTGAAAACAAAAGATTCAAACTCAAGGCCAAATAGTGGTAAACCATGGGAGAGGCGTATTCATGTCTAACAAGGGATGGCGAAAGATTTAATTTCATGTTTTTTTAAACATCCAACCGTGTGAGTGTCTCGAAAGCGAATATTTTCGATCTCACAAACGCTACAGGGTTCAAAAGTTGCGTACTTTTTTATACATTCTAGGAAAAATATTTTATTAGGCCTCTACCAGCCTTTCAAGTCAATTTTATTATGATATTTTTATTAATTTTAAAATTTATTAATGAAAAATCGATATTAAGATGGTTATATTTTATCACGGTAAAATAATATTAAGTGCAATCAATGGTCAAATTTGCTTTGTTTGCAGCTAATAATTGACTACATTCGTCAAAATATAATATCAGTTTTTTTTTAATGTCGAAATCGAAGTCAATTTTAATTGATTTCAACGGCCGAAATGATTAACAATTTTGAAATAAAATTGACTTCAACGGCCGGTAGAGGGCTAAAAATAATTATACTGCAATATTTTTCATAGTATTTTTTTTAGTATCTACAAAAGAAAACCTAACTTACGAGCAATGTCATCGTGGCGTGTTTATGATAATAAAAAGTTCAAATTCGGGACACTAACATACGGTAGGTGATAGATAGGGTTACTTGCGGTCTGCTCTTAGTCTATAATGTTAATTTAAGTCTTAATTTAAGTAAGCGTCAGACAGTTCGGCGTTGAAAAGGGATTTTAGCCGCATTAACATAACAAACAGAATATAATCAATCATGATTACACGCCAGACAGTATTCGATTGTTTTCAGACACAATAACGTATTGTTAAATTGTATCCCGAAAATGTGTGGGAGATTCCAAAATCAAAATGTTTTCCACCGATTTCAGTCGTGGTCAACATTTTAAGAGATCATTAATAACAGATTAGAGGGAGAGGTCATTAATTATTTTGAGAGTTAGGGACAGTCATCTCGCTTTGTGCCGGAGCAGCAAAGAAAAAGAATGTCATCTCGCTTTATTAGGAGTCTGGAGCCGTGCCCAATCGGGGAATAGGGTAGGTAAGGTACCATTTCTCGCACTGTTAACTGTCCACCGATAAACCCTATGTCTTTTGTAATGATTGTTATAAAGCCCGTGATTTTATTGAGAGTGTTGCTGTTTTTAAGATTTCATGGATATGTCCGTTTCAACAACGAATTTCTGTGCTCATCACACAAATAAATCCCCTGTAAGGATTAAATCAGTAAATGTCTTGGGACATCTTACACAAATGAAACTAGTCTAACTAGGCTCATATTCGCATGTAGATATCATATTTATTATTTTGATACTTTTGCAGAAATTAACGATGGATATTACAATTAAGTATGGTGAATAACAATGGAAAACACAGCATATTGCTAAAAAGCAGTAGTAAAAAAAATACTACAAATCCATGCTTTACACAAAAAATCTTCATGAATAAACGACTACATGATACCAATTTTTTTCATCGCTAGCACAAAGGCCTATGCCTATATCAGCTTTATTCGTAAGGTGGAAAGTGTGGGAATAACTTACAAATACAAACAAATGTTCTACTGAAAAAAATCTGAATGTGATATATTATTGGCTGGTACTATATATGACAAATACTCGTTGTCAAATTAAATTTCTCCCATAAAAACCTTTAGCCCTCAAAGTGTTCCTGCCGGTGAGAAAGGTCGCAACTCAAAAAGGGTTCGCTGTATGCGACAGCGGACCCACTGAACCAATGTTACCCTCTTGACCCTTTAGCCGTCAACACAATGATTCTGTTATGGGTATTAAGTAAGTAACATGTTTCTACGACAGCTAAATAACAGTAAAGTGGCAGAATGTGATAGATCTTTGCCTCGCTTTGAAATAAAAAAAACGACGGTGTTTTTCATTACCTGCAAAATTTCTTAGTAATGTAAGCAATGTGTAATTTTATGTTATTGCGAACGTCCTTAAAAACGTTGAGAATCGCAAGTTAGCATTTCTCAGAAAGTTTGTACCTACGATCTACGCTACGTAGAGAGCTACGTAGCTACGTAGCGATTACGTTTTTAATGGTTATTAAAAATGAGTAGGTTTGTAGAGTTCATCACCACCATGCTGAGCAAGATCAACCATGTTTTTTCATCACACTTGCTGTCTAAGTGCGCCATTGCTTGCGTGCATAGGGGGAGTAATAGAAAAGTGAAATTCCCTAGGGAGTAATAGAAATGTCAGTACGTCATTTAATAATATTATGTTTTAAAACTTATTTTTTTGTAGGCAAGTGTGATGAAAAACATTGTATGCATCACGGTCGGTAAGTGGACTACTAACTCGAGTCATAAAAGCCCTTCGCCTGACGGCGTTGGGCTACTAACACTCTCGTTAGTAATTCGGTACTTACCTCCCTTGATGCACAATGTACTATTAAACGTGTCCATCTTACCCGTTAACCTGCGCTGCAGCGTTGCACTGCTGTGTTTTGGTTTGGGGGTAAGATAGCCGATGAAATTACTGGCATAGATAGGGGCAATCCATCTAAATCCTCAGGGTAGGCAGCGCTTAAGCGATTTTCTGATTGCTATGTCCATGAGCCTCAGTTCCTGCTTTCCATCAGGTGGGCTGAGAGCTCAGTTGTCTACCTTCGTCACATAAAAAAAAGTCCCCAAAACATTTTATGGAACTTTCAATTGGTCAATTTCGAGCTCGGCTCGAGATTGAATTTCGAGTGTCCAGTCAAAGAACTCATCACGGCTATGACAAAGACAGGTGCTTGAAATTTTCGATGTCCGTCAACCACTCACCGACTCAATTGCTTTTGGTAACTGTGGTCAGCTGCTGTCACTCTTATTTTATATAGGAATAAAGCTCAACCAAAATTGCCAGCTGAAGTGGCAATGGGCAGGCCACATTGCACGCAGAGTAGATGGTCGTTGGGGTCGAAAAGTGCTCGAGTGGAGACCACGGCTAGGCAAACGCAGCGTAGGACGTCCACCCACAAGATGGAAAGACGACCTTATGAAGGTCGCATCTAACCGGTACATGTGGAGGTCCAGAGGGGAGGCCTATGTTCAGCAGTGGACGTCTTATATTTATGGCTGAGATGATGATGATGATGAAAATCGCAAAGCCAATCCCTGGGGGGCTACCATGATCTTTTAAATGCGATTCAGTTTAGGTTCAGTTTGTCAGTTTCTGCCAGTTGTTCTATGGGACTCATCGCGATTTAGATAGGTAAGGTCCTAAACTGAATCACTTTAGTAGATCGTAGTAGCCCCCTCGTTTTGATCTGTGGCTCAGATAACAAATCTCATAAGCGGATTTCATTAACCGCCGGCAGAAATCAGAATTGTTTACGTTGATATGTTTACGATTTGGCAGTCACGCAGCTTTTACAAATCACGGTCATTACTCTGGAGTTGTTTTGTTTATTAAAGCGTATCGAAAGTCGTCTGTTTCGGCTTGGTCGAAAA
>JALPQI010021691.1:0-21203 GCA_025490895.1 Thaumatotibia leucotreta
AAACTAAAAAAAGGCTACATACACTACCAGCGGAGACCCGGAACATGTATGTGGGGCAAAAAGAGAGAAAAGCAGTTGGAGAGGTTTTTGTTGCCGGACGCTCCTCCTCGCAAGCAAATAAGGTAAGATATCTGCAACCACAGTCAGTAGCATATTGGTGTAGTTGTAACTCTATCAAAAGAAAACTATCGTGTTTTAGGAAACAATCGCCCAACAGAACCACCTGCCGATTAATGCCTGGGTCGCCGGCAACACCTCCAGCTCGCAAGATAATTGCCATGGGAGATAATGTAAGTTGCTTGTTTTGTACTTATATATCGGGAAACGTGTGGGCGTATAGTAATAGAAGAAGCCTAATCAGGACCCTCAATCGTTGTTCAGGATGGTTTTCAATGGAATGCCATGTTCATCTCACATTGTTTACTGCACATAACTCATAACAAGCTTTTCATTTCTCATTTGACCTAACAATTAGATTAGACTCAATCTATCAGCAACGCCAGAACTGCTACCACCACCTTCGGTTCCAGATAGATTCAAAGCCTTCCGCCTTCCGTCATCTCAGTTTTCTTTCTGATTGTTCCATTTGACGGCAGTGTCATCTATGGCATCTTGACAGAACTGAGCCGAACACTAGCCAGGCATTAAGAAGCTCTAATACCAGTGTTTGCTCTATTTCTTCAATAAAGCGTGATAAAACACTTATTTTGCTCATTCTCCGACATATACTGGGTGATTCAGGAGACGTGAGCACCCTGTGAATAACGTGTTTAGACGGTCTTTTTGAACAATGTTTCCTATGGGATCAATATGAAATAAACGTACTTTTTTTACGACTAGTAAAGTTCGAGTTCATTAATATGTATACATTCCCCCATACTGATCCTTTGCAAATGTGTTTACATAATTATGAGATGAGACTGGAAATTATGAACACTTCCGCACCGGTCGGTATGAAATCAGTTTTTTTATTTTTGCGATTTTCATATTTGTTCCATGGGAAACATTGTTCATAAACACCATCTTAACACGTTATTCACAGGGTGCTCACGTCTCCTGAATCACCCAGTATAATTATTGATATCATAATGCATGTCATTTGCAGATTACGTTTAGTTTACTTGTTTTGCCAACAGAGAGGATAACCCAGTCAGCAGAATAGAATTAGCGACAACGCCTACTCACCAAATCGAACCAGAGAGTGATACTCCAACTAGGTAATTTTTTTTTTTTTTATTGTGCTATTGGAAATTTATTCCCAATATGTATTTCATAGGTGTGTAACATAATTATATTTCTCTATTTCTTCAATAAAACGTGATAAAACGCGTATTTTGCTCATTCTCCGACATATAATTATTGATATAATAATGCATGTTATTTGCATACCACGTTTAGTTTACTTGTTTTGCCAACAGAGAGGATTACCCAGCCAGCAGAGAAGAATTAGTGACAACGCCTACTCACCAAATTGAGCCAGAGTGTGATACTCCAACTAGGTAATTTAAACATTTTTTTATTGTGCTATTGGAAATTGATTCCCAATATATGTATTTCATAGGTGTGTAACTTAACTTTATTTTTGCAGCATTATAAGCTTGGATAGTGTCGTGGAAGTCCCGGGTTACTCACCACTACGTGTTGACTGGACTACAGGCAACCTGAGTAAGTTGTGATTTTTACATGTAAATGCATTACTTTAGTGTAAATTTCTTATTACCTTTTTAATCAATTTTAATATGTTTT
The DNA here is from genome assembly GCA_025490895.1 of Thaumatotibia leucotreta. NCBI lineage: Eukaryota > Metazoa > Arthropoda > Insecta > Lepidoptera > Tortricidae > Thaumatotibia > Thaumatotibia leucotreta. The sequence goes on from JALPQI010021691.1 coordinate 1,747, forward strand.
AGGGAACCAAGCAGCTATCACGCCGTCCAGGCAACACCCAGGAACGCCCATGAACCGAAAAGGCTGTATATTGAAGGAAACTTCTAAACGAAGTAATTGCCAATATCCAAGTTTCCTTGAATACGTATTTCTGAAAGATTTTTTCTAATTTTTGATTATTTTGTAGGAATAAAAACGTCCATCCCGACGTCCACGATCGGAACCCAAAAACCTGATACGTCAAAGGAAAATGAAAATCCTAGTAAGTGTCACATTAATATTTCTTTTTGTCATGTTTACAGATATAACATATGTATAAATATATATTTCACCAATTTCATTCATCAAGTTAATTCAAGGGTGATTGATAACACTAGAAAACCGAAAGAAACTTAAATTTTACAGTGTTTTTTTTTTAATTAATCCGAGGTTGTAAAGGCATGTGGGAATGGGATTGATGTGAGCCAAAACCGCAGGACCTACTATTTGTATTAGGATTCCGTAGCCAAAATGGCTAAACAGACCCCTTATAAATAAATAGATAGATATAGATAAATATTATAGCACATTCTTACACAGATTGACTGAATCCCACGATAAGCTCAATATGGCTTGTGTTGTGGGTACAAATACTTAAATACATAGAGAAAACATCTATGACTCAGGAACAAATATCTGTGTTCATCACACAAACAAATGCCCGTACCGGGATTCGAACCTTATAGTTTCGTCATGTCCGTCCGTCTGTCCGTCCGTATGTCACAGCCATCTTACTTGAAAACTATAAGGTGTATTATGATAAAATTTGGTGCATAGGTGTATTTTGTGAGCCGCTACTTAGTTTTAAAGCAATATTTTAATAAAAAAATTTAATACATATAACTAAAAGTGAAAAAGTATTTTTTGCAATAAAATAGACATGTGGCACATAGGTCTTCAAAAAATATATAAAGGTTACTAAAACCATTTTTTGAATTAGTGCATACTTCTGGAGATAAAAGTTAAAAAAATATATATAATTTTAAAAAATAAAACTTTATAAGTACTTTCTACGAAAATTGTTTTGAAGACGATCGGTGAAGCCGTTATTGAGTGAAAAGGAAAAACGTTATAAAATATACCTACTAAGCAAAGCTAAGGTACTTACATATCTATAGCTACGGAACCCTCCTATATGCGTGTCCGACACGCACTTGGCCTGTAACTAGTTTGTAATGCAATCTCCGTATGCATTTCCGTAATAAATTAATTTCATTTCATATGTTGTACTTCAACAATTTATTGTAAAATACTACTTAGCCAAGCAATGCAAATGCAAAAGCTGATTGAAGGAAAACAAGTAGGTAACAAAATGTACAGATCAAACAAGTTTTTTTTTAATTTTAAATTTCTATTTCAGATATTACGAAGAAAAACATAAAAGCGAAAAATAATACAGTTATTACTGGATTGGGTATGATAGATGTATAATTTATTTATGTGATAAAATTTATCACTATTTTTTATTGTACACAATCACATACCTCATTTTAATTTTTAGATTATGGGACCGCAAAGGCCGATGCCATTTTTGAAAGCTGGTGCGAAACACTACGAGAAGAATCAGATGTCGATGAGGATGATGACTTTGATAATGAAGACAAACAGACTCCTGTCGACATCATAACAGAAGAATCCGCTTTTGTGCCTGCAAACCTTCCCGAAGATGCCCGCCAATGGCTGGCAAACGAAGACGCAGAGGCAGACAAAGCTATGTCGACTTTGCTGCCGATAGACCATTTGACATTTGACTGGACATGTGACGATACAGCATTTAAAGGAGAGCGAGAAGCCTTTACAGCTACACCTGGACCTACATTTAATATTGACGACGACACGACTCCACTTGACATATTTCGCAAATATTTTGACGACGAACTTTTAGACCTCATAGTGAGACAGACCAACAAATACGCCAATTTACTAATAGACCAGATTACGACACAGCACTCTAGACTCATTAAATGGACAAACACCGACAAAGAGGAGATACTCGTTTTCCTTGCAGTACTCATGCTTCAAGGGCTAGCACCCTTGAGCGTAGAAGCTGACTACTTCAAGGAAAATGGGTATCTCACCCTTAAATATTTCAAAAACCTAATGACGTTTAACAGATTTACTTTACTTAAGCGACTTCTACATTTTTCAGACAACACGACTGACACGACCGGACTGACATGCGGACAAAAAAAACTTCGGAAGATACAGCCTGTACTGGATCACCTGAATGAGAAATTCAGTAGGCTGTATACTCCGAAGCAAAATATAGCGGTCGACGAATCGCTCCTTAAATGGCACGGTCGGCTCTCGTTTGCTCAGAAAATCGCCACCAAAGCCGCTAAAGTTGGCGTTAAAACTTACGAGCTGTGCGAGTCCGACTCGGGTTACTTATGGAGCTTTTTCGTGTATACGGGAAAGGAGGACAAGACTACTGACGGTAGCAAAGACGGACACGAACAGAGAGAGACGACATTACTTATTGACGAACCGACAGACCGTACGGAAAAAGGTGACAAGACTACTGACGGTAGCATAGACGGACACGAACAGAGAGAGGCGACATTACTTATTGACGAACCGACAGACCGTACGGAAAAGACGACATTACTTATTGACGAACCGACAGACCGTACGGAAAAAGGTGACAAGACTACTGACGGCAGTATGGACGAACACGGACAGACAGAGATGACACGATATATTGACGAATCGACTGACCGACGACCGACGACTTCTGCGCCTTCGTTGCCGCCACTTCCGACGAACGCAACTGCACAAATTGTGCAGGTTCTTGCTAAACCATTGTTGGGGTTGGGGTACACCTTAGTAATGGATAATTTTTATAATTCTCCTTTATTAGCGCGTTACCTCAAATACCAGAAAACTGATTGCTTCGGGACACTGCGGGTAAACCGGGAGTTTGTTCCCGAAGCAATCAAATCTATTGCAAAAACGGAAATGCGTGTGGGGGAAATAGTGCAATCGTATTCCAAAGATGTAAGTGTTATGTTGTGGCGTGACACGAATATAGTGGCCATGATTTCTACTTTCCACGGTGGCGAAGTGGGTGGAAAGGAGAAGTATGGCCGCTACAAATATAAGCCACAAATAGTACTCGACTACAACCTCGCAATGGGCGGCGTGGATAGAAAGGACCAGTTGCTTTCTGCGCATCCCATTGAGAGGTCAAAAAACCAAGCCTGGTACAAAAAAGTATTTCGTCGGCTTTTAAATGTGACGATCCACAATGCGTTCGTCATATTTAAAAGCCGACACAACAAGATTACCAATCGGGCATTTCGACGACGCTTGGCCGATGAAATTATAAAAGCGTATTTGCCACCTCGGGTTCCCTGCAATCCTGTGGTAAAAACAAAAGCGATTATACAGGGCCCAGGTGAGCAAAAGAGACCCATACTGGAGGGGAATCATTTCGTCGGCCAAGGGGCGTCGAAGAATGCACGATGCATATGGTGCAGACAGAGTCGCTCGAAATATATATGTAAACAGTGTAATGTAGTACTTTGCTTAGATATATGTTTCGAGGACTACCATACCAAATATTAGATTATTTGGAAAATACTAAAAAAAATACAACGCTATCTGGAATAATTTAGGCACTAAAGTTAAATCATACATTTGACTTATTGGATACATGCTAGTTATGTATTCTGTAACATTAGTTATAAGACTGTTTTATCCTAAGAGCCTTTAATGCGATTTAATTCATAGATTTTCTATTTAACACTTGAGGAGACTTAATTATATTAGTATAATGACATCGGGAACCTTTTACCTCTCCAAGTTTTGTTGTTTACTATGGATACTATACTGGGTGATTCAGGAGACGTGAGCAGCCTGTGAATAACGTGTTTAGACGGTCTTTTTGAACAATGTTTCCTATGGGATCAATATGAATAAACGTACTTTTTTTACGACTAGTAAAGTTCGAGTTCATTAATATGTATACATTCCCCCATACTGATCCTTTGCAAATGTGTTTACATAATTATGAGACGAGACTGGAAATTATGAACACTTCCGCACCGGTCGGTATGAAATCAGTTTTTTTATTTTTGCGATTTTCATATTTGTTCCATGGGAAACATTGTTCATAAACACCATCTTAACACGTTATTCACAGGGTGCTCACGTCTCCTGAATCACCCAGTATACTGTCAAGGTATAAATTTATTAATTTCCGCTACCCTAAGATTGTCTGGAAGAGATCGCTTTTTAGCGATAAGACCGCCTGTTGTTTTACCTCTTCTAAGTTGTCATGTATACTTACTGTATTGTTTCTGAGGTGTGCAATAAAGAGTATTTGTATTGTATACATTTTCGGTTTTTTAAGATTATTATAATTGTAATGTTTACCCAGTCATTAGCTGTTGTATTTACTTCTACATGTGTTTTACATGTAATGTACCTACTGACTTGTGGAAGAGCCCAGATATTGGCTGCCATATTTAGATCTTTGTGTTTTTCATGTAGTGTAGGTACAGTCGACTACAAAGATATGTATACAGTTTTTCACTTTACTACGTTGTAATAAGGTGAAAAAGTGAATACATATCTTTGTAGTCGACTGTACCTATTGACTTTTAAAAGAGTCCTAGTAGCCTACGTGCAGAATAAATGTTAGCATTTTGTATGTCGATTGCTTGCATGCGAAATCAGTAGGTAAAGCTGTGATATAATTTAATTTATATAATTTGATATAGCCGAGGCCTCTCTTCATTTCTGTTGATTAATGTTATCGACGAAGTTGTTTTGGGATATCTACAAATGTGGAACTGGAAGAGAGCTTGATGCCTAAAATAGTAATCTGTATATATAATAAATAATTTCAAGACAAGAGATTTACATTTTGTGTACTACTCATTTCATGTTACTTATTAATATCCACCCGACTCTACGCATATCGACCAATACGAAGTTATATATATATAAATCGTTTGGCTTATGTAATATGTACTACTATGATTTCATTTAACACACAGATTGGCATACGCAAATGACATATACGTGCTATTGCTATGCAAACTACAATAGTTGGTTTATTACTGCGTACAGTCTGGCTAAAAAGAGTAAAAATTTAAAAGTGACTACATCATAGGGTCTTCCCGTTTTCTCATACATGTATACCTATTGATTTGAAAGGGACGACACTACGATATTGCAACTTTTTAATTTTTAGTCTTTTTAGCCAGACTACTTCATCAACCTTTAATAAAACATTGTGTAATAAGGGCGGGAATAAAAGGATTACAAAAGCGAGCCTATAAATCCTGACACCGAAGGCGGAGGGCTTTTATGGCTCAAGTTTGTAATCCTTTTGCGGCTTTTTTTCAAAATTATAAGTGAAATAATTCTTAAAGTATCAAATTCTGATATTCATTACATTATTGACTTCTTATTCAAAAACGCTCACTAAAGTTAATAAGCTGACGATAATCATTTGTCCCTTTCCGACGTATTGGTATGATAGAAAGGGACAAACGATTATTATCGGCTTGTTAACTTTAGTAAACGTTTATGAATAAGGGGGTATGACTATGACTAAGCCTACACGAATATAACGAAATTAAAAAATAGTTATTTATGTGACTGGTGCATAATGAGAGGCATTAAAACATGAGTGTTGTTTTACAAAACGAGCCAAAGGTGAGTATTTACAGTTGCATACATAACTTTATCTACATCCATATAAGTAAAAAGTTTTCTACTAAATGCACAGATATGGCGTATATTGAGGTAGGTACTGGTAGGGAGGTAGTAGGTAGGTCCTGAATATACGCCATATCTGTAAGGTAATATCAATAAGGTTTGATAGGCATTTTGCTTTCAAAACGTTCGAAATTCAAAACAAAACAATATGATTCGTTTTTTGAATAAGATGTTCGAAATTTGAATGTAATTATAGTATCGGTTGCCAATATCGTAAACATTATGATGCACTATAGTCTGCTAGTGCATCATAATACTTTACGATATCGACAAGATACCGATTTTTAATATACACCATTTGCTTATCGCTCCTAAGTATATATGTAATAGAGAGCTTATGATATGGATGTATGTAGATAAAATCTATTATAGTACATATGGTGCGAAATTACCGCACGAGTGCGATAATGAGCACATTAAGCAACTATGTCAAAAATTTAAATGGCCATATGTACTATAAAACGTCGCACGATATTTATTTATTTATTTAAACTTTATTGCACAATTAAAGATAAAGTAGAAATGGCGGACTTAATGCCTTAAGGCATTCTCTAACAGTCAACCATAGATCAACTATAATAAATCAACTATGGAGTCCGATGCCGCGATGACGTCGCCCACCTAAGACACTCCCATAGAGATCGAAGGTTTGATTTCGTCGCATCGCATCGCCGTCGCATCGCGTGCCCTTCGTCCACACAAGCCACGGCGTTATTGTTTGACAGGTTCCATCGGCATTCAGTCACGATGGAAAACTATTTCAAACGGGCATTAAATTTATTAAATTAACCATTTTTAAAAACATACACAAATATTTTAAAGTAAAAACTCATTTGTACTTGTTTATTATCAATTTCTGTCATTATTAAAGAATATGCCCACGGCCGGTAAAGTATTTGTTTTTAATAAAAAAAACTTTTCTGCCCGTGGGCGGCAAAATAGGTCATTACGTTTCAGTATGCTGCCATACAATAACACCGTTTACGCGCAGATGTGATGAAAAATATAATAATGCTTTACAATATTATTGTGCTTTAAATTATGTACCTCTGCTTCATTTATTCAAAACTAACACTAACACCTTAAAACTCGTATATAAAATAAATCAAACGTAGGTAAAATATGACGATGATTGAAAATAATGTCTGCATACTTTTTAAATGCTGCATAGTGCATACCCCTGTGCCACACGGCTCGGTGTACGCTGACCCTAATCCCTTACGGTGGCCATTTTTTCAAGATGGCCGATCAGTCCGACCGGCGCTTGAGCACATGTTGTTTGTTTTTTATACCGGCGTTGTTTATTTACATTTAAATATAGTGTAATTCCGTATTTAACAGTTTTCTTTTGTGTAATATGGTTCTGTTCTAACATTCTGTGATTGGTGATGTGAAAAATATGGTGATAATGTGGTATTGTGTTGTGTTTTATCGGCAATATAACCAACATTGCGGTGGTACGTAATACATTCTTGTTATTTACATCTATAAAATCGCAACTAATGCGCTAATTGCAAAATGTGACTATTCCAATTAAAGATTATTAGTTGGTTATTCTTATTAGAACTATATTTCCGTACGTGAGTCTCTTTGATTATTCAAAAATACATCGCGAATCAACGAAACATTTCGGTCTGTACTGCGTATTTCTTGCGTAGCAAGTCAAAAAAATAAATGAAGTTTATTCGAGGATTTAATATTGACACTTATGTAGTGTTTGGTATTAAATAAAAGAAGAACAACTCTACTTTTATTTGGGCTACTAAAAAAAGGGTGTTATCGCTTTAGTTTTTTTTTTAAAAATACATTTCTTCCTGAAGTCTTGGACTTTTTTAGTATGTCAAGTTTACGCATTTTTCATTATTATTTTTAGTATAACTACCCATAAATTTTGTAACAGAATCATATTCCTTGTTTTATTGGCTAACACGAGTAAAAAAATCATAGCAATAAGTCTATTAGACGCCGAGTAATTAATTTTTCAATACAACACTACATCGCGCGGACAATTGCAAAAAATGGCGAAGCACTTTACGCTACCATTTTTGAAATCCTAAAGCAACTGAGTGGCTAATAGGTATCTAAAACCAGTTCCAAATTAAAACTGAGTATATGCGACGTAAACAAAGAAGTGTATGTGTTATTTATTTTATATGTATTCATTCCTTTCGACTGCCTAAATATTTATTTTCCAGAGACAAAACCCTTCCTTATCCCATTTATCATTTATCACTACTACTATCTTTTTACGTCGCAACGATAGGACATTTCAAGATATTAAATAAAACGCCATAACGGCCCATAAAATATTTCATGACAATCCTGGTTTATTGTCAAGCAATTGAAACGCAGCAATTTCCGATGGGGAGATACCATTCTTTATCGCTAACTCTGAAGATTCTAACAGGTTATAGCTTCCGGTAAAGAATTTCTGAAATATTGCTTGGCACCATGGGTTCCCATACTTATTCATCCTAATGGTAAATAGGTTTTATTTCGCCTCAAGAAACGCAGTCTCGATGCTTTTTGTTTCAAGAGGTCAATTTCAGTGATCAAAATAAAATTAAAGAAGAGTGAGACTGAGACTCGCCGTTAAAGGATCTCAACCACCAAATTGTATCGGAAGTGTTCCTTAGACCTTTCGACCAATCTGATGATTAAGATTTTTAAAAGTAACTATTTGGATATGATTTCCAATTTATTATTTATTTATTTATTTAAACTTTATTGCACAAAATGAAAGTACAAATGGCGGACTTAATGCCTTAAGGCATTCTCTACCAGTCAACCACTGACCCAAAAAGAAAGGTTTGATAGGTGCAGGCTAGAAACTATTGCAGTCTAAAAATTCAGATACTTAATAGACTTACACGTATACTTTATACCATACACATACAACATACATACAATTAAATACCAAGAAGATTATCAATTTATCAGTCACGCAACTTTGACAACAGATGCTTGCGAAGCATGTGCTTGAAGGAGAGTTTACTCTGAGCTTTCCTTATAACGAGAGGAAGGCCATTCCAAAGGCGTATTTATCAATCGAACAATCGATAAAATTACACTACATAATTGTATTAGATGCCTAATATTATTATCCACAATTTTTTTACATTTCTTATTTAAACACTATAAAAACTTTAATTGTTTCTAGACATCTGAAAAAAAGTTGAACTTCTTAAAGTTACTCATAATTATCTCAACATTCAGATATTCAGATACCCCGGTCACTACTCTTTAACTAATTTAGACTATACGTACAGTCATTCACCAAGTTATAAAATGAATCACCTATTTTTAAATGAATGAATTCATAACATCACATTTTCAATAGTAACGTCCTATCTTGACTAAATGATTTACCTGAAGTAATACAGGGTGAAACATGAGTTGTGAACAGTAATACGTTTTTCAAGTTACTTGAAAATTTAAAAGTTATTTATTTATTTTTTGTATTTTTTGGCTTTAGAATATCCAAAAGGATTTATAAGACAAATTAATGGAATAATTGAAATTACCTCTTCAAATTGAAGTATTTATTAACGGCATTTTTGTCATTTCATGTAAAATTAAATGATATTTACTAGAAATAATCGTTATCATTTCTGAAAAATACCTTAAAAATATGAAGAAGCCACAAAAAAAAAATCAACAACATGACTATTTCTAAGTAACATGTGGGGCAATTAATTGTTAGTTGTTTATAGAGTTAGAAAAACGTATACATTACTGTTCACGACTCGTGTTTCACCCTGTATTTTAACTAGGTTATATAATCTGTATCGGATTTGTTCGAGCTTTTATTTAGTTTTATTTTAATTTTTATCCGGTTTTAGTTTAGCGATACCTTTAAATTAATGTTATTTTGTACGTAGTTGTAGTTTAGTTTTTGAAATAAAAATCCCACCGTACATTTGTTTATATTTAAGACTTAAAAAGGTTATATATACATATTACACCTTTTACGTGTTTTTTCCCAGAACCACATAAATAGTTGATTTATAACATAACTAAACATTCCTAAAAACTTAACTACTAAATCGCTCAACACTTCGCCGTTTTGCTTTTATTTATGACTGAGCATTAATTGACGATGAAATAAATTCACGATTTTTTACACCCAGCACCGTTCCAAATGGCCCTTAAGCATGCGAGGGTTAGTGCATTTACATAGACGAGTAGTTAGTCAGCCTACTCCAGGGACAAATAAATGGAGAAGACTGCAGTTTCTATGAACAGGTTGAAAGAAAATGATTAATCCGTTTTAAGACACATTTCGGTGACATACAAGTGCGAAAAACATGAAATCCGTAACGAGTGGCGATGTATTATAACGCGACCGATGGAGTGTTTTAAATCGACATGAGTTACGAATTTCGTTTTTGCACGTGTCTCGTACGACGTTTTTTAGTACAGATGGCCCTCCGAAGTTTTGGAACTGACGTAAAATGACACATTTCTCGCACTAGCGCCTAAAAAAGGCACCATCTGTACTAAACAAAATGTTTTCGACCTTACAAATAAATAAACACAAATATACACCGCCATGAGAAGCGATTTTAATTGTGGTGGAGAGCATGATTCTTCATGAAATGCACACTAATGAATCTAATGATCAATCAAAACGTAGGTACTTACACTTTAAATTTCATTTTTAACTAGCTTCTGAGTAAAAAAAGATACTTTGCAAGTAAGTCTTGGTCGATCAGTTCTGTTGAAGTTGAAAGAGCCACGGCCTAGCGATTCTAATTCTATTTTTACACTAAGTACTTCTAACATTGATGGTTTTATTTGCAGACGTTTCCGCTTAGTACAAAATTAACTTTTCAGGAAGTTACCAATCTGCTCCTTATTCTTGCTAATTGTGTTTCTTAGATTAAAGATACAAAACACACACAAAGTGCGTGACTGAAGTCATTACATTTTCATCCCCCAAAAGTTTCCTATGGGACGTAACAGAAGGGAAAGTTAGTCGTCTAATTATTCATTAGTTTACCATTCTTGTCAAGGGATATCCAAAGTAAAGTTTTCTACTTGTCTTTACTTGTATTGTTCTTCATAGATTGAATTGGTATAGGTACGGTACAAGGACCGCTTGGGAAGTTTGCTGCTCCGATTTAATTCATTTGAATAAAATGAAACATAAATACTGGGTGACATAGTACTATTAAAAGGACAGGTGGCCGAACTATGTATGAAAAATACAATACAGGGTGACATCGGGGTCGTGATGCGAACTGTGAAAAACGAGTTAAGATGGTATTTTTGAACATGAATATTAAGAGAAAAAAATACGGTTTTTATACTGACCGGTGCGGATGTGTTCATGACTTCCAATCACGTTTCATTAATATGTAAACACATTTGTAAGGGATCTGTATGGAGAAATATATACATACTAATGAACTTTTCATATCGGTCCCATGAGAAAACTTGTCAAGAAAAATCAACACGTTTTTCACAGTTTCGATCACAACCCCGATATCCCCTGTATTGTGTTTATCATACACATTTTGGCCACCTGTACTTTTAAACGACTAATAAAATAGGTACAAATATTTTTCATTTGTAACTTTTTATGAATACCTATTTATTTTTAGTAGCCATTTCTCAAATACAAGGCCTATTTACTACACGACAAGTTTAGTGATGAAATAAAAATATCGTGTATAACAACTGGCCGTGTGGTGACGGCAGTAAGAATACATTGTCACCGCCCCAACTCTTCCCGCAGGTGAAGTAGGAATACTAAAGGATTGAAGTGTCACTGACCATTCTTTGATAGAAGATTGATGAAAGGTAGCAGAGTCGTCTTAGTGAAGTAGGAAAAAATCATTATGTGACTTTAATTGTTTTTTCCCCTCACTAGCTCGTAAAGCGCTCGTTTATCGTTTAATACGAGCGGGTAAAAACGCTTTTTACACACTTGTGAATAAAGTAATTTGACATTGCTCTAATTCCTATAGCCCCCTACTGCCTAGTATAAGTGGATCTGTATGACCGTAGTAAACATGCGCAATTGGAGCTCACATGTTAAATTGGTTGTTCTCATGGGTGACTTTGTAAGCCATTGGCTATAGCCAAAAAAGCAGAAGTAACTCTATTCTACGATACGTTTCGACATTGAGTTTTAAATGGTTTCTTTAACTTAATTTACATTTGGATGAGATTTGTAATCATATTTCCTCGCGATAGTGAGGGGAAAAAAGTTGTATTACACTTGGCGGCAAAGTTTGTTCAACTCTCGTGCCTTGAGACCTTCGCAATGCTCAGTTTTTGAACCACTCGCTACGCTCGTGGCTCAATTTTGGAATCTTTCGCCAGCTCAGGTCTCAATATTGGCACGACAGTTAAACAACAACTTTGCCCCCTTGTATAATAAATAACTATTTCGTTTTTGAACGTTATTTTGAACTAACGAAAAACTTTCATAATAACAACAGCTAGTAAAAACCTTGTATAATACAGCGAGTGTGACACGTGCAATATCCCTGAACTCGTACTGTAGAAAATCTCATTTAGACTCTGCATTTAAACCCGTAAAAGTAACTGATGCAACAATATAAGTATGCAAAAATGCACTAGACCTAGGTCTTAATTTTGTCCTAAAATACAAATGGCATTGAAAATTATAAAAAAATTGGAGACGCGAAGTATTAACTGAAGTACTCGCATTTTTGCTACCTACTAGATCAAAAAGTTTCATTAGCTATATACATGTATATTAGGGCTTATCGCGTTGTCGAGCAATTTTAACTTACTTGTAATTACTTACTACTACTTAATACTTCAGAAAATTATATCAATTTAAAAAAAAATACCGTGAGAAGCCTAGTACCTCACTAGAAAGGGGGGTGCACTTATTTTTTGGCACATCCTGTATATTGATATCAAAAAACGACTACTCATCAAAGGATATTTTCGCGGATTTTGTAAATAGTGATACCAAATTCTACAAAAATATTATATTACGAGTATTATAGTTTTTGTGTTGATACTTCATCTACTAGGTAACACGTCTATGACTCGAGCACACCCGCTGCATATAAACAAACTTGTGTCATGGCACGACTAATAAGCCTCTTGTCTGATAAACTTCCAAAATGGCGGCCATTTGTTCCATGTTCCGTTTAGTGATACTGCACGTCCAATTAATACCGCTGTCGTGTCTCTCTGTGTTGGACCTTTCAAGCTCTTAAGTACCTTAGGACAGTTTTTGAGGGAATAATTGTCACGCTTACGACATTTGTCTTCTGAGCACTGGATCCACTCTTGAAGAAATAAGGGCGGTTATTCAAAGAAAAATAGCCGCATTTATGGCATTTTTCACCTTGGACTTTTACCATCCAAAAAACCGTAAAGGACAATTTTTGGAAGAATAATAGGCACGTTTATGATACTTTGTCTTACGAGCGATGGTCCTTTTTAGTAAAACTTTAAAGACTTAAAGAAACTTTTTGACGTAAAAATAATAGCATTCATGATATTTTTCTTCAGGGCGTTGGACATTTCCTACCGTTACATACCGTAAACTGGGGTTACTTTGAACTTTGGGGTTACATTGACAAAAACTTCTTTTATTTTTTAATCGCGAATATCTTCCGTTGCCAAACGCATCTGTATATATATTTTTTTAAGTCTGGCAAGAACGATAGTTATCCTTATTAATTGTTTAGACACTTTAAGTGAGTACGGTCGTTAGAATAGCGTATCACGTGTTTATATTTACGTATACTTATTGCTATTTTTCGTGTATAAAATAACTTCTAAAGTAACAATAAGGGTAGTGAGGTAAACGGTTCTTAATCACAACTAACTTGTCACAAGTGCGTTTAGGTATACAAATATAACGTTTTTGGGGTCTTCAATTCGAACTAAGTACTTGTAATAATTGTTTTTATTTAATGGGGTGTCGTTGATCACCTACATGGGGTCACATTGATCAAAATATTACTTATAGTTGGTCATGGTATGTCTATCCATTTGACTGTTTATTTTATAAGAAGATTGTTCTCTCTTCAATGTTTGATTTTTGTTTTTAATAAAGTTGAATACTGAAGTTCTTTTTATAATATATCGGGGTTACTTTGATCACAAATATTTGATCAAAATAACCCCAAAATGACGTAAATTGTTGTAACTTTTGATACTGCGAACGGATTTATTTATTTTTTTAGGAGAAATTACTCCTGTAAGGGTTTACATTCAATTACCCTAAAAAAACATAAGGTATCAAAGTAACCCCAATGTCAGTTTAACTTTGATCACAACGTTTTATTTTTCTATCTTCATACATTTTTAAAGTATCGTTTCAATTTTTTTTACCGAGTAAGATAACAAAAAGTTGATGTTACTATTTTATTATTGGATTTTTTTACGCCTAATTTTAGAAGATATTGAAGTATAAACTTTAAAATTGATCAATGTAACCCCAGTTTACGGTACTTAAGAACAGTTTTTAAAGGAATTATTGTACTTTTATAACTTTTGTATTCTGCGCATTGATCTTTCATACTCTGATTAACTTAAGGTTGCTTTTTTAAAGAAAAATTGCAGCACTTATGACGTTATTCCTTTCAAAGGTGCGTGATTTAGCTGACGGGGCTCTCGTCCTTTAACTTGAAAAGTTGCGTTTCAATAATAAGCACCTGAAATTTCGTAATAGATTTTCTTTGAGGTTATTTAGTCGTTCCTCGTTTAAACTTGTGATTGTAACGTCTAAATTAAGACATCCAATTAAGTCAAGTTTAGCGGCTGTTACTAAAACAGTGCAAGTAGGTACCTACCTACTCCGTAGTTGTATGGCGACATTGGCGACTGTATCAGATATATATATAATATATATATAGGAACTTCCTAGGTACACAATACAAACATCTGAGCAGGACGCTATTGCCATGGGCATCATGGCGTTAGTAGTGAATGTTCAGAGATTTTCGAAAACCGTAGCTGCTCCGATATATCTGATGACGACTTTAGAAATAAATAATAATAATATATAGATATATATGTATATAGTCAAATATTGTTAAGCTTTGGGAATGCTTAAAAAATAATAACTTGGTTGAGAAAATGGCAAATATGATATTGTAAGTATTGTAACCAACAATCACAGCGCGATATATCCTGCGGGAAGTAGCAGAACTTCAATAGTTATCTAATCCTCCTATAGATGGCGCTGGTATCATATTAGATGTCGCTAACGTTTGATCAACTTAGAAACCGTAAGTATTTATTTAAGTTAAATTGTTTCCTTTCATAACATCCTAGGTATGAGTAAGGTGCGGTGTTTATCAGTTATCATCGGTGCCGTCACGTTCTGTCAAATATTCAAGTGCGAAAGTGTCGCGTAGCATGATAAACGTCAAAAATGACATCAACATAAGTTTTTTGCTTGGTATCGGATCACCAGACCATTCATGAGCCATACATAGGAATGTACTGTAACACAAGTAGGTACCTAGTTATTGTTAATGTCGCTTGCAATAAAGTCTAGTTTTCGCAGAATCTAAGTTTCTTGTTTCTCGTCCCGAGATCAAGATATAAATGATTTTGTCTAAATAGATATTAAAAATTAGCTATGAAAGTATTCCATTGACAATTTCATAGAAAATTTCTGTTAGTGCACTAGGAAAGGCACCTTGTCACGATGCTTAAAATGGACTTTATTAAACGACTCATAAGGTCTATTTTAAGAGTCGTGACAATGTACCTTTCCATGTGCACTGACACATATATAGTTTAGTACTTATATTACAAAAGTAACAAGTATTTCATATTTTGACAGCAGTATTTGTGCTTCTACATTCTCTACAAAGCTTACTAAAGCGTCTTCACAGTTTCAGAGCAAAATGCTATTTGCTTCGTTACCTAAATTTGATTTAGAAATTAACCCATTTTCAATGTGACCCCAATATACCTTACCTATTTGTAATTGGTTCCTTCCAGAGCAAGAAATAATTTCTCCCAAAGATACGCCCCAGTCAGTCGGAGCAAAGGAAGAAAATAGGTAACAGTCGTAAAATGTTTTCGTACAAACCAAGACAAGTTAATAACTAAGACTTCCTAACCTTTTTTGGAATTATAACTAACATGAGACTCGAACATTAAAATATTATCGAACGAGTAACCCACGTATTTAAGTCGATGATTGCTTGTTGTTTCGACCCATTATCTTGGTGATTCGGACCAAAGGCTTTCAGATCCTCTCAATGGGTCGAAACATATCGAGCAATCCGTAAATACGTGAGTAACCCTGTTCGATAATACTTCCTAATCTTTATCACAAATTACAGGGTGTGTTTTATTTGCGTTAAACTGAAAAAACTTATTTAAGGCCAATACAATTAATTCCTCTAAGGCAATACAGTGTCTTTACTTTTACTGTAATTAAGTTACAAAAAAAATTGTTTAATTTGTGAACAAGTGTATTACAACCTTTATTATATTCTAAAGTTACTTATTTTGACATGTGCCATCAGTTACCTAAATTCACTTTTATGATATTTAGGTTCTCTCACACTCACCATTTTGTACCGCTGGCTAAGAGGGTTAGCAATTGCAGTTGTATGTCAACTACTTATGATGATGCTACAACTCATCATCAATCTACTATAAATGACACTTTTCCCTTGGTCAATTCTTACGATACCCATCGTGCCGTGTGGTGACCGCAGTTAGAATACATTTGTCATAACCCCAATTCTTTCCGTGGGTGTCGTGTCGTAACTCGTAAGAGTGTATACCGATTACCAGTCTTAATTAATTATATGTCAGTGACACAACTGTATTTCCCGTATTGTTTTGCATCTCGAATGCAGGCGTAGGTACCGCGTAAATTGTAAGAAACATTTTATTTCCTAGAAGAGAAAACCAATTTTGTTGTAATGTGTTTTGAGCAATGTTTCTTTTAAATTGTGTATTGAACTACCTTTGTTACAGTTCCTACTTAATACTTTGTATTCCTTCCAAAAATATTCTCCAAATTTTACTATATCATTCGTTATCTTTATCTTGCATTACTCTTGGTAGACTTACAAAATGTAGGTATGCTATGCACAAATAGAAACTAGCCTCTATTACAAAGCCGTAAAATTCGCGTGTCAGATTACGAGTACGACAGTGAATATGAAAATATGTGCCGATGGAGATTTAGTACTTGCTACCTACCTATTAGTTAGGTTTTTCATATCACTACACGGTGATACGTAAAGCTCGTAAGAACCAAAAATGGCTGAAAACCGAAATTTACGTGTCATTTCTCCAGTGTAGTGAGTTTCGGACTTTTTATCTGGTCTAGTTTGAAGAGAAAGGTGAGAGCAATTATTTAAACATGCTAGTATAAATGCAATGAAGAAAGCGATCGTATTTCACTGGCACATACCACTACCACAGGATCACAAACGTGCTGCGAGCAAATATTTTTTACCATTTGAAGGCCATAGTCAAGGCAAAAAGTAGTCATACTGACTGAAAGTAAATTTAATTGCAAAATGTAATATTTTTTCTCTTGTTTTTCCTACTTATACCTAGTAATAAATTGCAGCAACAAAAAAATCGCAGTCTTTTGACATTGGTAACACTTCATATCGTTCACCCTGTATAATGGGAACTTGTGACTCCACTGATTTAAAGACCCAGATGTTAATCATCATCATCACATCAGCCGAAAGACGTCCACTGCTGAACATAGGCCTCCTTCAAAGATTACCACAATGACCGGTACCCGCCGCTTGATGACGGCAGTATCAAAACCTTTGTCACCACCCTAACTCTTCCCGTGGGTGTCGACTAAGGAATCAAAGTGTAATTGATTATACACTTGCTGTGTATGTCCTAAAAGTACGACCAAGACCACCGTGGGATACGCAGCCGCATCCCCAAACAGCGATGCGGTGGAAACACTGCGATCGCCAGCCGCATGCCAAGCGTGGCGATTACGCAAACCAAAAATGAAGATAAAGGCGTTTATTGATGACTGTAATTTGTTTTCCTTCTTCGCTTTAAAAACTCTATACAACTTTACCTAGATGCAACTAAAAAATACCCTCGGTCCAATGCAGTTGGTTCCGGAAATCCTAATTGATTATAGCCTCCTGAGGCCCAATGACTAGGAGCCAAATTTCGCCTTGGGCCATAGGCACTGGTCTATGAGCAATTCTCTTTATTTTTGCCACTAAAATGAAATATGAAAATTTGGGTAAATTTTATACTATTTCTGCTCAGAATCACGAGCTGATTCCATTTCCGGCGAAAAAAAAAATGTCCCAAAAATTTCATACATATTTCGAATATCCTCTTGTGTTACCGCCATAGAAGGTGTATGGAAAATAGTAACACAATAGGAAAAAAAATCATGGGACACTCTTTTTTTCGACGGAAATGGAATCGGCTTGTGATTCTGAGTAGAAATAGTATAAAATTTACCTAAAATTTCATATTTCATTTTAGTGGCAAAAATAAAGAGAATTGCTGCTATCGGCGAGTTACTAAGCTATGAACTATGGGCTATAAACACGAACAAAAGATACATACTCCCGTGTAAATAAAAGAGACACGGCAATACTCGCCCAGCTATCAGCTATCACCGCCGCGGTCGACATAGTATGTTTCCGATCGAGGTTAAAAGAAGTATCTTATTGTTGACAGTAAAAAAAAAACGATTGAGAATGAAATTCTTATTATTCTCGTAATTATTTGATATATATAGTAATTGATGGATGGAAAAGAGCGATCACTCTTGCTGTATTTGGAAATACAAAAAATCCGATTTACTTCTGGAACACTGATTCACTGGAGTATCACTAATTTGTGTTCTGAGTAGTCTTCCTACGAAATAGTAGCATATCAGGGTTTCAAACCATCAGGCAATTATTTGTGATCGTCAGATTGGCGCTGAGCAGATGGAGCTGAGGTTTACATCAGGAGTCGCAATGTGTTTCAACGTGTATGAAGCACAAACAAATTGAGAGAGTCGCTAGAGAGCAATATGCAATTAAATAAATAAAATTACAAGCGCCTGCTTATTTGTAATAGCAACATCACACGTAAAACGTCTGCATTGGTTTGTGTTTGTCGACGACAATCACAATTATTTATTATCATGTGACCTGATACATCTGCTACCCGTATAGTATCCATTGATAAGTACACTTTGTAATAATTGCTATAATTTATTTGTTTTTCCTTCATATTAATAATTTCAAGAAGTGACCATTCGACTAAAACATGAATATTTTGTTAGACCCTTTATATAGCACGGCACTTAGGGCGACAATTTATTGTCATTAGTTGTTGAGTACCAAATAAATTGACTTCAATGAAATATTTTGTCTTGTTAAGGCAAACATACTATGTCGTCGGTTAGCAACCAAAACGCACTAAGTAACAAATGCCTACTTATTTACTTTTATTAGCGATTCTTGACAGTTTTATAGTGTGTTTTGGTTGTCAGTCGACGAATGTTTCTGAATGCATTTTGTCGAACGAATATCAGGTTGATATCCCGTGTTAAATCATAATCAATGATGTAAATGATTGTGTTACACTATCGTCTGCTAATATCGCCGTTTTCTTAAATGGCGTCCAATTTCCATCATCATCATCATCAGCCTATAATAGTCCACTGCTGGATGTAGGCCTCTCCTATTAACTATGCGTATAAACGCATTAGGAGGTAAATGCCCATAATCGCCACGCTGGGC
>JALPQI010021692.1:0-21839 GCA_025490895.1 Thaumatotibia leucotreta
TGCAAGATGCGAAACCTTTGTTGGTATACTCCATTTCAAATACCATGGCCCGATGCCACTGCAAAGTTTTATGTGCCATCGGGCCATGGTATTTGTAATGGAGTAAAACCGTGACAGTGTAATAATTTATACCTTACGTGTTCCAGACAAATAAAGTTAAAATAGATGTTTGTTAATCGTATTAATATAATATCGTTAGATGCAAGGAATATGTCCGCTTTAATAATTACGTAAAATTGTAACGCGTTTCTATGAAACTCGCGATATATTTATTTACCAAAGTGTCACGATAACACTGATAACAAAATGATGTAACAAGAATGCGAATGAGACGCAAAATGAAAGTCATGAGACATGATAAACAGGAAAATCGACAAAGTAAGCAAAATATTTATTTTTTTATCAAACAAACAAACAAAACACTGATATAATATTTAAAATTTAGTGTAGTGTGATAATTCAAAATACAACATTCGTTATAAAAAATCGACGGCCCCTACGTAAGTTGTCGTAAGTCGAAAATGGCAAGTTTACAGGAGAGCACTTTAAAGTTTTAAATGTGTATGGTGGTCACATAGTTCAACGGATTGCTTTGAAAATTGGCATAAACATTAATAAAGGTACTGTCTTTATAATGATATAATTACTTTTTTGATATATTTCATATTTTTGCCGGAATTGCACTTACCACAGTATATGTCGGAGAAAAGAATCTAAAAATTGTGGTATGTATTACTAACTTCACTTTACGCTGGTGGTCATAAATGGTCTTTTATCGTAAGTTATACATACTACGAGATATGTCGGAATTATGCGTGTAAGTTTTGTCGTATCTGTTATTTACTACATTATTTTACGGAAACGTTATAAAACTTTTTATTAGTTACTATATTATGCCATTTAACAAACAATTTAATAGGAATTTTATGGAACCCTGATGGAATATTTTGAGAAATTTAAGCAGGTGAATAGTTTTTTGTGTGTTTTATTTTGAAAAATAGATCAGGTACAGTATTTTAGTGTTAATTTTCTGGAAACACGACATTTTCCAGAAAATGAATGAGGACGAGATTATGTAGTTGGGTTTGATGTATCTTCACTGTTTGCAAGTACTGGAAACTATAAGGGTGTATCAACCCTTTTCTGTATGTTATTGCCATGGTTACGGTCGCCTGAACCACGCTGGTTTTATGCAAGATTATGCTATTTGAACTATGGAAACATGCATTATTCTGGTGTTGGTAAGTTCATTTCTAAATGGGCCACCTACAAACATGTACTACATGCATGTTTGCATAATTTAAGTGTCATAATTTTGCATAAAACCAGCGTGACTCAGGCAACCGTAACCATGGCAATAACAGAAAGAAAAAAAGTGATTCACCCTTAAAACTAACTAAAGATAATGTAGCTCGTAACGACCTACCTACTCTGTACATGAAATTCATCGAACATTTGTTTAATATGATCCTTGTTCGTCGAAAATGTCGAAATAAAATATTTTTGGATTTTAATTTGAATTTACTGAATAGTTGCTATTTCGTTTGGCGAGGGGAGTATTATTCGCAGATTGAAGCAAAGAGTTCTCTTATAATGTTGTAGTCCTGGTACTGGTCAATATTTTCATGGAAAAATTTGAGCAGAGGGAATTCAAGAGTTATCCGAATAGGCCGAGATGCTGGTTACGAAATGTGGATGACGTTTTGCTGTAATTCCTGATTTCTGGTGTTGGTAAGTCCGTTCCTTAATGGGCCACCTACAAACATGTACTACATGCATGTTTGCATAATTTAAGTGTCATAATTTTGCATAAGACCAGCGTGACTAAGGCGACCGTAACCATGGCAATAACAGACAGAAAAAGTTGATTCACCCATGAAACTAACTAAAAATATTGTAGCTCGTAACGACTTACCTACTGTGTACAGGAAATTCATCGAACATTTCCTGAATAGTTGCTATTTCGATTGGCCAGGGGAGTATTATTCGTAGATTGAAGCAAAGCGTTCTCTTATAATGTTGTAGTTCTGGTACTGATCAACATTTTCATGGATGAATTTCAGCAGAGGGCATTCGAAAGTTGTCCGAATAGACCGAGATGCTGGTTACGAAATGTGGATGACGTTTTTGCTATAATTCCTGATAGAGTTGTTGATGTGTTACTTATCGATCTTAATGAGATGCATCCCAGAATAAATTCCACATTTGAGAGAGAGGTGGATGGCACATTTCGTTTTCTTGATGGGTTAGTAATGCTTGGTCAGAATGATCGTATGTCACAAAAAGTCTATAGAAAACCTAACCTTTTCTCGCGGTCCTTTGATTCACAATACATGCGAAATGAGTTTATATCGTTTATTCTCATCACATTTATTTATTTATTTATTAAAAACATAAGTTTACACGACATTACAGTTAAAAACCAATGCGTCATGCAACTAAAAAAAAAAAACAATTTGAAAAAACAGGCACATTATACAACAACAAAAGTTAACTAGATTTAGGTGACGCAACAGCGTGGCTCCGTTGAGTCGTCTGAACTGGCGTAGGGTTCGGCAGGTTGCCCCGAAACCGCCGAAACACGACGCCCTTCGGCCAGAAATCTGTTTTCGCGATGGTGTCCTGCAGCGGGCGCGGCACGCGCACCACAAACGAGCTGAAGTGCACGTAGTGGCGCGACTGCAGCTGCTGCACCCTCAGCGAGTAGCCAGTCTTCCGGCGAACGTATTCTTTCACGTCTTCAGGCACAGCGGAGTAGTGAAGGCGCGACACATAGAGCGCCTTACTCGGTGTAGCAACTGGAAGACCAGAATTAACCGCCACATCATTCGCCTATTTCAGTTCACTGCTGGACACAGCTTAGGTATCTCCTATTACCTCTTGTTATCTAAATTATTACAAATGTTGCAACATGTCAGATGAGACGAGACGTTGGAGAGCTTTGAGAGGAATAGATAATAGATATGGTTGGTGACAAAGTCAGCGTACAAGAAGCTCAGGGACGTTTCGAAATCACCACACAGTAGAGAGGGCACCAGTATTCTTGCCTCATATTAAAGGAGTGACAAACGAAATAGGACGCCTAATACGCCGAAGGTTTAGCATTAAGACCATTTTGCGTCCTCATACCAATATGAGTATTTCTTATGCTCTCCAAAGGACGGGAATTCACTGGCAGTTCGGGTGTTTATGAGATACCGTACGATTTCGGTAAGGAACGACATAATGAGTCTAGACTCGGAGCAAATATGGAGTGTCAAGGACAGGGAGATAGA
This sequence comes from Thaumatotibia leucotreta, assembly GCA_025490895.1. Lineage (NCBI taxonomy): Eukaryota > Metazoa > Arthropoda > Insecta > Lepidoptera > Tortricidae > Thaumatotibia > Thaumatotibia leucotreta. The sequence continues at coordinate 3,276 of JALPQI010021692.1, forward strand.
CAACTCGGCTGTGGTGGACGCATACGATACAGGCGTTACATTTCTTAAACTCTTTGATAAAGCGAGGATGTTGGTACGGTAAAGATGCTACCTGCCACGGAAGATATACAGAGCGATTAAGATTAATTTCAATCGGGATGGGGGCTGGACAGAGCCAACGGCATGGAAGCCGGTAATCTCCGAGCTAATAATGATTGGTAACGTAGTGTTTGGTGACACAAACCTGCAGTCGGACATGACGTCAGTGCCGGCGCAAGACCACCATTTACCGAGTTTAACCGTTTAATAATAATTTTGTACACTTAGTACATAAAAACAGTCTGTCATTCAGCATTAGAAACGTCATTTTGAAATTATAATCATAGACATGGCAGATTAATGACTTCTCTCACAGTGCAAAGACAAAAAAAATCAGTTAACAAAACCTTCAGCTTCAACTACATCATAAATATGAGATCAATATTAAGTGTTTTTCAACGTAATTATAATCATAAAGAACAGTCATAATGATCAGGCTTTCATGATTGAAGTGATATGATTGTTTTGTCTTCGACACTATCACAAAAAATGTCGTTTTAGAACAGTGAATTCTGCATATCTTTATCGTTTGGTTCAAAAGGAAGCGGCGAACTTGTATAATGAGCAGAAATTATTGAAATACGCCAACATTATAATTGTAAAGTGTAGTAACTCTGTATTTGATCCGGCGCATACTGTCTTAAATATCACTTACAATAGAAATTTAAAAACAATTTCTTAAGTACACATACAACACAAAAAAATAAATAAAATCCAACGTAAATAGTAGTATGTTAAACTTAAGACAAAACACCAATCTTAAACTCCGAAGTAAGTTGTGGTAAGTGATAACATACTACAGTATTCACCGGTATTATTAAAAAAATTCAAAATCTATACTAATTAATTTGCACCTGATTTCTGAGTGAAATCCAACAGATTGCCAACTTTGTTTAGTGGTTTAAAATCATTTTTATTTCTGAACCGTCTTTTATTTCATCTCGGACCACTTTTTCTTTTAACTCCAACGGCCGTTTCAAAAATTAATTTTGGTCTTGCTGGTAATTTAAGTTTGTTCCCGATGCAGTATCTTACTTTTATCGAATAAAATGTATCGTTTATCCATTTTTTCTCATCTAGTTGTTAATTTTTGGTAAAAAATGATCACTCACGTAAAACCACTGCTCCACCACGTATAAGATCGTAACTGACACTTACGCTGCGCGAGCGCGGGTGGCCGCCCCGTATTAACTGTCGTAAGTACACTTACTACAGTATACGACGGTGCTTTTTTAAGATACGATAGTTTTCGTGTGTCAAAAACCTATTTGTAATAGGTTTTTTCAATTTTTTCTTCGTGGAACGGAAACATTGCTAAAAGATACGATGTTTTATGAAATAAAAACAAAATCCCAAATTTCAAGTTACGACAACTTACGTAGGGGCCGTCGAAATATAATAGCATCGTTTTGTAAAACAATATTTCCAGATACAAATTTAAGGGAGTGCATTTTTTGTATTTCACGCAAGCCTTTTAATACTAATATCCGTATGCATATAATAATATTGTCACCTTTTTTGACAAATTTTACTGCCTTTTGCTCTTTTCGAACTGATTCAAGTAACGATTTTTCTCTTCTTCCTAGCTTTTATCATATTGGGTTGGCTCTCGTTGTATCTAGGATCTAGGATAGAATATTCCAACCCAAGAAAGATTAAATACAAGGATATTCTATCCTGGATTGTCCGGATAATCTATCCTAATGTCAAACTGTACTTGTTTTATATCCTGGGGCACATTTGACTACCACGTAGTCAGGAGGTATCTTTTCAGGGTGGCTAGCATATCTTTCAGAGTAGCCTTTCAGTTCATTCATACATTTATTGCTGCGCGAGTGACAAGCCACTCAAAAAGATATGCTATTATAGCAGGCAGCAGGCAATAATTTAAATCTCCTTGGCTGAATATTATTCTATTTATATTTAGAACTTCAAACAAACTCTGAGAATATATAATGATAAGTTTACAATGCTGTTTGATTAGATGATGGTTTGGTCATTGGCCTTTTCTGTTGCATTATTTGGACGTTACTTTGAATTTACCTTGTATATGACCTCATTGATAGACGCAATAATTCTGCGCACAACACAAACACAAGTTGGTATACATACAACATTTTTTATTTCAGTTGACAATTTAAAATTTCTTTTTAACAAAAAATAATCATTAGGAGCATCGCAATTTTGAGGCCAGCAGCGTTATATGGAAACTATTAAAGGTACCTACTACACATTTAATGTGTGCCGTTTTTAGGTGCTTATGAATTAGCTGTCCAATTTTGGAAATTATGGTATCACTTTTATTTTCTGTATTCATAGTACAAATTGAGTCATTCAATTTACATTTAACATTGACATTAATTATGTACACAACACAAAACCGTTAATTTTTATATTCTTAAATATCAACTTTTCCGCTCTAATGTAAATATTTAACATAACGCTTAGAAATGAGTGACAGGCAAACGTTTATATTAAAGTTAAAATGATTTATGCTGTGTTTGTTTAGGTGATATCAACATAGCATATGAATTTGATAAAAGATACAAATGTCTTGAATAAATCCGATCATAATTTGCCGCATTGCCGAACAAAATGTCAAAGAGTACAGGTGTATACAAAACTGTGCCAATTTCGGAAAAAAATGAAGGTATGTTGAAAAATGATCAACATTTTTATGTCATATGCCTACTTACGGCCCCTGTGGCTGAGCCAATAGTGACCCTGCTATAGAACCTCCCGCGTGGTCGAACGTTCCTGCGTTCCTATTCCGCTTAGGGCATCGTTTTACATTTTTATCACAAAAAAAAACGTTTCTCAGTCTCAGTGATTTTTATGTAGTATCAAAATCTGTCTATTATAATATCAACGGTCCCCGGAATAAGCGTGCAATAACTTTTGCACGTTTTTTTTTTATTGCATTATTACCTAATTTTACCATCCCAATCTTTTCAAATTAAAAATTGATTTGTCTTTATAAAATTCAACAAATTTACTGATCCGTTTCTATTGACAAAACTCCGCTTGATTTTATTTAATAATTCTATTCATTTTATTTTACACAAATGATGATCGTTTCAAATGACCTTCCTTGTTATAAATGTAGATGTCGTATAATTAAAAAAAAACGAGTTTGCCAACGTCGGAGACCCGAATTGAAGCCATGTGCTTAGATTTCGCAGCTGATACCCAAAATCACCGTACTCAGGTGATAACAGTTTCTTTATTGTTGAAGTTACGAATGAGATCAAACAAAATACTGCTACTTTAATAAACTTTTTGTATACAATGTAATAATTCAATGAGCCTGTAATACGTCAATAGTATTTACCAAAAATCCGTTCAGTCACGATCAGTTCTGCTAGTATGAGCAATGTAGTGCCTTTACACCAAAAAAATAAACCCAAACACTTGCATTATTTCATAATTACGCACTTTTAGAATACAAACTTGGTTTTATCATCAACCTAAAACCTTAAAACTTGAGTTCACATATTACATTTTTATTTAAAACTATTGGTATATAAATATAAAATATAAATATCTTCGGACATCTTGACTCAAATCGACCTAGTCCCATGTTAAGCTTAATTAAGGCTTGTGATGTGGGTACCAGGCGACGATATATATAATAGATAGATACATATAGATACTTAATTACATAGACAGCCATGACCAAGGAACAAATTTAATATTTGTGATAAATAAATACACAAATAATGCCCTCGCCAGGATTCGAACCTAAAACCTCCAGCTTCGTAGGCAGGGTCACTACCAACTAGTCTAATCTCATGTAAGCAGCTAACCGCAAAACCGCAAAAGGATAGAAAGTGATAGCCTAGTAAAAGATACACGATCTTTTACAAGTTGCAATCACTATCTTTCTAGATCTTATCTGCACTGCTGCTTTTCATGGACTGACATTACAATATTTGCATAATTTAACAATAATGTTTACCATGGCTATCTTAATGTTCTATTTTCATTGTATTATTATAATGTTGCAATAAAGGAAATATTAATTCTAATTATACAGGGTGCTCGTGAGGAAACCGAAAGATTTTAATGCTGAATTCCTTGTATGCTGTATTTAATGTTACATAAAAATTCCTGGATTCGGCTTGGTTCCCGAGATAATTAACCTTTAACCTTATAACCTTTTTTCGAAAAAAGTTTTTCGACGTAACTCGTCATAAAATTTATTTTTAATTACAATGCTACCACAATGTGATCTAATATTACCACACCTTTTGCCTGACAATCAAAAATTTAAAAATAGACTTGACGAAAAAACCTGTCCCTAAAAAAATCATTTAAAAAAAATAATTTTAATAAATTGTTGTTATGGTAAAAAGTATTGGAAACGTTAAAAAGTATTTAAAAAGTAAAAAAAAAAGAAAAAAACATTTTTTTTTGTGGAATCTCATAATATTTTTTGTTTATTTTGATGTCTAGAATGCATAGTTAAAATTTTTCGGTTTTCTCGCGAGCACCCTGTATTAAATAGGCACACAATTATTAGAACGGTATGTTTTATTTTTAAATGTAATTTAAATGTAGAGCAAATATTTTAAAAAGCAAAACCTATTTTTGTCTCGCTCGTTTACTTTATCGTGGGAATTTCTTAGTATACCTAAATAACTTTAGTGTCGTTATAATTTCAAATTTTTTAGATCCTCCTAAGTACGAAGCGCCGCGAGGTTTTGGTGCTCGTCACATGCAAGTACTAATCCTCTTCGTCAGTCTTACCGTCGGATTCACCATCAAGTCTCACTTGAGTGTTGCCATAGTTGCCATGACAGCTCATGAACATAACTGCACGAAACATATTAGTCTTGTGAATGACGCCGAAGAAGTAAATGTAATCCAAGAAATTAATGTAACCAAAGATGTTAATGTAACTAAAGAAGTTAATATAGCCAAACAAACAAATATAACTGAAGAAATTGACGTAAAAAAAGATGTGATTGTTAAATGCGAAACAAATAAATCTTGGAGTGTCTTTCAGGTAAACACGATGTAAATATTATATTTTTATAACAGTCGTAAATATTGCATAATTTAAATCTGATTGTATGAAAAATAGCCTAGTTAAGACTACCGAAAAAAATGGTGAGTCTTACCGTGATATTAATAAGGAATATATAACTGTTAAAAATTCATTCCTAGAAAGCGACAGCTATAATGCCACTCTAATTAGTCTGATTACTAAGGTATATTGAACGTACAATACATATTTTTGCACTTTGTACGCATTTATATTATTATATATTACTTTCACTATAACTACCTAAGAAAATAAACATATTGTCGTGTTACCTTTTTCAGACTTACAATTGGAACAAAAAGCAGGAAGAAATTATGCTATTTGCATTTTTCGTCGGCTACACATCAATGATGTTGCCAATGGGAATCTTGGCTCAGAAATTTGGGGGCAAGATTCCCATTATGATAGCCCTATCCGTGAACGGTGTCACCTCAATAATCACACCATGGATTCCCTTGTTTGTAAGTAATCTAAAATAGATCTGATTTTCTCGAAGGTGCAAAAACATATTTAAGAGCTGAGTACCGGCTAAAATGCTCCTGTAAATTACTCAAAATTTTGTATAAGGTGGTGAGATATCGATTTTATGGTCTTAATAATCATTACAAGCACTTACTATCACTAGTTAACGATTTGAAATATAATTAATTAATTGCGAAACATACGTTAAACTTACCTCTGGTGAGGTTTTATTAATCTGAATAACATCTTATTATGACAATGAAGCTATCTGCATTTTGCTTTCAGGCAGGTTGGATAGGGGTGTGCCTATGCCGTCTTTTACAAGGCATAACTCAAGCAGCGTTCTATCCCAGCATTCACGCTATGCTAGGCAAATGGGCACCGCTTAGTGAGAGAGGCCGGCTCAGCACTTATGTATACACAGGTAAATGCAATGTGCATGGTAAGGGAATAATAAAATGTAATTTTAATTATTCCCTTACCGAAGCAACTTTAATGTAGGGCTCGCCTCTACCAGTAAAATAATGGCTCTTTTTAAACCACTCTGTAACTCAGGCTACGACGTCTTTTCTGAAAACTGTTCAAAAATATTATTCGTAGAGGACCTGCAAACATTTCGTAGAGGGTCTGCAAGCACTTGACGTTACTAAATTCCGATGAAAATGATTCACTTCAAACTGGAGAGTACTCAACAACTCTCTGAATTAAAACATTATGAAGAGAGAGTACACTGTCCTAACTGCAATATCGATGATGGACGAATGTGACCTCTATTTATAAGTATCATAGAGGTCATATTGATGTCACATGTAATTTGTATTTAAGATCTGTTCGATGTAAGTTATTGTCAATTCGTCACGTTATTCGGGGTTCTGTTAATATTCACGTGACCGACGATTTTGAAGTATACTTCAATAAGACTTTTACATTATTTTCGTTAATAAATGTCCAGTGATCGGATATTTGGATGCAAAATTCTTAGTAACACTTTTAGAGATGACTCAATACAGCAACTGGAACACTTACATGCAAAAAAGGCCATTTGTATTGGCAAGTTTGCGGCGATACCTGGTTATAATTATGTAGGTATATTTTATGGTTGTAACTGCTAATTGGCAAGATTTTTACTAAGTGTTGCACTCAATATAGTCTCATCTCAATCACCGATAGTGAAAAATATAACAGTTCAAACCTCGAAAAAATATAACCGCTCAAAAGTATGTCAGACCATCAGTGTAGGGTTCCTTAATAGTTATTCAAAAACGGCTGAGCCGATAATGTTCTAAATCCACAATACAATACAATACACTTTATTGCACATCTCGTAACATAAAAAAAAACAAAGAAATTGGAATCTTAAAAAATAAAACAGTTATTCTATGAGCCCACCATGATTTTTTTCATTGTTTTTGAACCCATAGTTCAAAAGTGGGAGGAAGGGGGACATTTTTTTATTTCGGAGCGGTTATCTCCTCAATTGTTCTATTGACTTGAAAAAAAAAAACTTTCTTTTGGTGCTCTTATTTTTTTGGAAGACCTATTCAACAATATCCCACACTATAGTATTACAGCAAAATAAAAAATCACACACTTAATAAATAAGGTCTCTTAAAATGAATGAGGGTCTTAACAGAAAGTTTTTTTCTAAAATCAATATTTTCGGAGATAATCGCCCCAGAAGAAAAATAAAATTGTGTTCCGCCCTTCTAACTTTTGATCCGTAGGTTCATAAAATATTATTATGAAAAAAATCATGAAAAATGGGCTTACAGAATACTTTATATTAAAACTATTTTGAACATAATCGGCAAAGGCGTTTTTGAATAACTACGGACCCCTACACTGAGCATGGCCCGACATGCTCTTGGCCAGTTTTTTTTAGATTCTACTGACAATTGGTATACATAGTAGCTAACCATATTTTACAATAAGTCGGATGACACTTGTCGCAGTGAACACGGTAAGCTCGAGTAGGTACAAAGACTGAATGCCCAAGTGATTGTGAATGACGATACACCGTGCGGCACGACGACTCTCGTCTAATTCCATTTACGTTTGCGTCTGGGCGTTGATGGTTGGCAAATGGCACTCGTCGAAATCACATTAGAGAAAGTGTCAAGACTTCCACAGAGAATGATACCTGAATTTCTTTCTTCACACTTCATCCACAGTCAAGTTTACGTCAAATTCCTAGTCCACATTTTTACTCACTATCTAAATTAAATATTAATACGTATACCTACATTTGAAAATATTTTAGAATTAAGGAATTAAGGAATTTCAGAATTAAGTTTTCATGGACATGCTTGTTTGTTTTTTAACTATATTAATGTTATTTTTTGTGGCGCAAATTGTTTTATTCTTTTTTTTTTTGGAGTTGTATTTTTAAGTAGTAATATTACTGTGGCTGGAGTCGCCAAGTGGTTTCTGTGGCCGGAAAGCTGATGAGGACGTGGATTCAAATCCCTTTCACGAGGGATTTTTTTGTATAAATATTTATAAAAATAATATTGTTTGTCAAAATTTTTACCTTCGTTTTGTACCTACAACACTAGCCAAAATTAAGCTTACCAAAGGATTAGGTCGATTTGTGTAAGAAGCCTTGATACCTATTAATTATTTATAATTTGTTTTGCAGGATCTCAATTAGGGACAGTCATCTCTTTTCAAGTGTCTGGATTCTTCTGTGGTAGCCCTATTTTTGGTTGGCCGTCGTCTTTCTGGCTTTGGGGAAGTTTGGCTTTAATTTGCTTTTGCATGGTGGCCCAATTTTGCTCTGCCAGTCCGCAACAGCACAAAAGCATCAGTCCTGAGGAATTGGCATTCATTACTGGTGATAGTGCAGCTGACATAGTTCCAAAGGTAAATGTTTTGTCGCTTTTTAAATATTCTAGAAGTAAGGATAAGAACAATATTTAAGTTCCTACAGACGAATTATTACTTCGAATTATGAATGTTATTTTCTTCGTTTGTCTATCTTTAGAAGCGGCCAACTCCCTGGAAGTATATCCTCACAAGTCCAGCGGTATGGGCACTCATAGTCGCACACGCAGGCTCAGCCGTGGGCTACTTATTTGTCCTAACACAACTGCCTCTTTACATGAACAAAGTACTCGGAGTTGACATCAAGAACGTAAGTTTCTAGCATAAATTATCAAGAACGGGTATTTTCACTTTTAGGGATGCCCAATTAGCGTGGGATTAAAAAACCTTAATTGGCTATGTAAAGTTTTCTGAAGGTATGAATATCATTGTACTTGTTGCGCACGAAAGCATTAGGCTCTGATCAATAAAACTGAAAAAATATTTTTTGAAAGATTGTTAACAAATTATAGGACATAAAAAGAAAGAAATTTTCAAGAACCTTAAGACGACGGCTATCACCTATCAGGGAAAAATATAGTATGTATACCTTCAGGAAACTTTACATAGCCAATTGCAGTCAGGTTGCATCTTTAGGAATTAAATCTTGATCGGCGTGTTTTTTTTTAATTATTTTATATCGCTTTTAATTTCTTAAATTAAAATCGAGTTTTTATTGAAATTGAGAGCTTTATTTTTGTCAGCCTCCGTAGCCTAGTCGGTAAGTAGTGCGAATCCCGGCGAGGGCATTATTTATGTATGTAAAACACAATTTTTTTAATCAAACCCAAGTTCGTTGGCAAGAAATCGGTTCAAGTAGGTTTAAAAATTGGTGATTAATCACACTTCATTTACTAGTTTTTTAGTGATGTAAATCTTTTCAATTGATTACAGAATGGTTTGCTGTCTTCTTTGCCGTACATTTCTATGTATTTTATGGCCTTAGCCTTTGGGAACCTCGCGGATTTTTTAAAAAACCACAACTACATGAAACTTATTAACATTAGAAGATTCTCAAACACAATCGGTAAGTATTCACAGTGTAATTGTGTTTTTTAACGGAGTTTTAAAATTTTGACATTCAGAAGTGTCGTCATTCAAAATTATAATAGTATTTTACACAATCATGTTCTAATAGAGAGCTTTTTAGTCGAGTACCGTGTTTAGGCCACGAAGCTTGCCGAGTGGCCTAAGGAAGGTACAAGATTGAAAAGCTATAGATATAGATATTGTGTACAATACTTAGGCTGCCCAAAGTTGAAGTCAAGCATGTCTATTTTTTCAGTTTTTGTTTTTTTTGCATATTTTGAAAAAGGAACCGAAAACGCATTTTTCTGCATCAAAAATTTTCTTCTAAACCCCTTATTTTTGAAGTTATAGACAAGTAATGTTTTCAGCTTTGTCGAATTTCCCTCAACATCTACGCTAAAACCAAGCATTTGGTCCAGATCCAAGCTGGAAAGCAGTATCTCTAAATGAGACACTTGAAATTCAAATGATCTCTGGAGATGCTTGATTTCAGCGTTTGGCTTTTAAACTAACCAGACGTTTACACGTATATTTTAAGATTTTTAAGTAATTAAAAATATTATGACCTTGCTGCAGTGTCTATGTAAAATGTATAGGAAAACATTTGATCTCAATAAAAGTCAGAAAATAAATATTATGTAGAATACTACCTATCAGGTTTGGTTATCAGCTTACCAGGCTCTCTCTGAGCCTGGCATAAGCCGGGAAAACGCTAGGAAGAAGAACTACCTATCAGGTTTGGTTATATGCTAATTAAATAATATTTTATCAGTTTGTCAATTTTACTACCATTTTATGGCAAAAAAAATTATAAAAAACAGTACGTATGATAAGTTTGATAATTTAGGAATAAAATGGTCATTTATAATATTGTTAAAAATTAGAATCGGAAGAACAGTAATAATACTGTTGTAGAGTTCCGTAGCCAAAGTGGCAAAAGCGGAAATCATTTGCGACCTGCCTGTGTGTCCGTCTGTCTGTCACAGCGGTTTCTGTTGTAACTGTTTAGCGTACGTTTATGAAATTTCAGCTCAAGGTATATATTGTGTGTTGCTACTGAGTTTTGAATAAAAATTGCAAATTAATATTTTTTAAGGGGGGCATCCCATACATGTATCTAAATGTCAAAAAACATTTTTTATCCAAATGTTGATTTGTAATACATCATATGATAGGATTTTTCAAATAAACTTATGGTTTTTTTACCAATAATTTGATAAGTGGAATACTTTCAGAAATAATAGTCCAGAAAGTTTAAAAAAATGTGTCACCACCCCTTAATTTTTCATCGGCAGGTCTAAAAAATGTGAAAAAATATCAGAAATATGGGACATGATGAAATCTACTCGCAACATGATTTTGAATATATTCGATCTAGTTGTTTTAGAGAATTCGACAAAATACGTTTTACAACAAAAGCAAAAAGACGTAACTGACTCATTTTCCCCTACATTTTAGTAAAATGCAACGAACCTAAAATCAAGCATATCAGACCTGCTTGTTTTTACGTTGACGGTTGTTCCCAAAATGTGGGTGTGCGACAAAGCTGAAAACATTTCTTATTATTTGTGATTAAACTGAGCAACAAAAATAAAAATAAAAATCATCAAAAAATTAGCATTAAAGTGTTAAACGCCATGACAATAAATTTGAATTAATTCTGAGTTTATTTGTCGATGAAAATTAAAAATTACGTTTTCTTGCTCTCCTGTAAAATTAGCTAAAATGGACATACCTACTTGAATTTGACTTTGAGCAGCCGACTTTTTCTACGAGTCAATAAGTACGCCGAAACGAAGTGCATAATTATTCTGAGGAGGCCGCTCATTGATCTCTTTGCTCTTGCGATTTCTTTTGCTCGCAGGCCATTGGTCAAATTTATTATAGTTGCCTATAGCGTTAAGTAATGAGTACTCTATAGTTGACCAGCGAACTCTGTGTAAATGTACATTATAATAATTATGTGTAAGTAATCTTAATTACAATCGACTAGTAGAAAAAAATAAAATAATTCACTGCTTTGGAATTTTGGAAAAAAAATTATAAATGTTTATTAAAACAAAATAGAAACATTACATAGGTAATGCAAATTGACAGCGGTTACTAGGCCGAACTAGACCGAGCCTGTATATCGAAAACCATTTATAGAGTCAATTTAAAAACAGACGGCCTCAAAAGGCAACACGCATCTAACGAATTATTATAGTGATAGATCGTATATTGTATTTGGCACTTTGCGCACTATCTTTGCTTTTACTGACCAAGTAGATAGAGGCGATAAGTGTATGGCAGTTTTCTTGGACCTCAAAAAAGCTTTCGATACCGTCTCTCTTCCCACTCTTATACGTAAATTGGAACATATCGGAATTCGAGGTAAACCTGGAAAATCGAACACAACGTGTTAAAGTGGGAAAATACATAAGCGAAAAATCTAATGTCACCTTTGGCGTCCCACAAGGTAGTGTCCTTGGACCTACCTTGTTCTTAATATATATTAATGATTTGACCAATATGAATATAACAAACGGCAGAGTTTTTTCATATGCCGATGACACAGCTATTGTTTTTAATGGAAACTCCTGGAATAATGTATTTAAGCATGCTGAAAATGGCCTTAAAACCGTTGATAATTGGCTAAAATCTAATATTCTCACTTTGAATACAACAAAAACTAATTACATTTGTTTCACTAAAAATATTAGTACACAACCTCACAGTAATTTTTCCCTTAAAATTCACACCTGTAGGCTAAATAGTTCATTTTCTTGCTCATGCCCTCAAATTAAAAAAGTAACAGCTACAAAATATCTTGGTATTATGATAGACCAACGCCTTTCTTGGTTCACACACATTGAATATGTAAACAATAGAATCCGTAAACTCACCTGGTTATTCAAAAACTTGCGACATATAGCTTCAAAAAGGCTATTAATCCAACTTTACACCTCCCTAGCTCAATCAGTCATGTGCTACTGCATACCTGCTTGGGGTGGGGCAGCCAAAACCAAATTCATTGAAGTTGAAAGAGGCCAAAGAAGCCTGATTAAAGTTATGCTTTTTAAACCGTATTTATACCCTACAATCGAACTTTATAAGACCTCAGAATTACTCTCTATGAGAAAACTCTTTATTTTGCAAACTATTCTTAAAGTGCACAAGTCCTTACAATATAATGAACCCACATCAAACAGCAGGCGTAATTATAACATTGCCCCTGTTACCCGCAGCAAATCAAGATTTGCTACGTACCAGTTTTGCAAATTATCTCCTAATATCTACAATAAAATAAACAAAAAAACGAATATTTTTGGTATTTTATATTACAGTTGTAAGAAAAATATTACAAATTTTCTACAAAACTTACATTACAAAGACGTTGAAGCACTATTATATGACATTACGTAAATTCTACACACATATATGAACATACACACACACCCATACACACACACACTCACACTCACACACGCGGGCGCGCGCACGTTTAGAAGTTTTATTGTTATTTTCAAGTTTGTTAGTATACTTAGTATACTTACTATACCTATACGGAAGAGCACGATCTCCTGACACAGGTAATCATTTTACTTACTAGGAGATCGTAACAATGTATAGTATATTGTATTTGTTTGAACGCAATAAACGTTTTTTATTTTTTTCATTTTTTTTTTCATATTTGATCTTGACTGTATGAACACCGCGGCCGTCACTATCGTCATCAAATTGACACTTCATCAATCATGTCAGCCGAAAGACCACTGCTAACATTGGCCTCCCCCAAAGATTGCCACAATGAGTGGTCCTGCGCCACTCACAATCACATCCAACACTACACACTCCAGTGACCTTCACAAAATCATCAGTCCACCTTGTGGGGCCTACACATGTGGCGCCTTCCGTTAGTTTGACTTTCAAATTGGTACTTCCAATATATTTTTGTCACAATCATGTTGTAATGTATTTGCGAAGACAGATATGTTGGTGCTAGTCACTGCGTGGATAATAGTAGGACCCAGGCCTATATTTGTAGGTCGGCAGTACCTACAAATATAGGCCTGGGTCCTACTATTATCTACGCATATACACATATTACAAACTTCGAACGTAAATTTCGAGGATTTGTCTATGTAACTGCAATGAAGGTGTCCTTAAAGTGTTAGACACAAATCCTAGAAATTTGCGGATTGCGAAGTTTGCAGTAGGACCGCCGATTCGTGTATTTATTTATGTCAAAAATTTTTTTACAGGAATGGTTATATCTTCTATATTTTTACTGTGGACGTGCTACGTAAATACGACTTGGTTGGCCGTCACCTTATTGGTCATCAGCTTAGGACTACATTCCGGAGTACATACTGGTTTCCATGTAAGGAAAAAATATTGCCCTGACATCATATTTTTAAATGACTCCGTTAACAAAGAAATACCAAAGAACGAAATTATTAATATAATTTGTTTGGAGCAAAAACTTGTATCCGATCCTCAACTTACTTCAGTGCAATTTTATTGATATTGATGCTCATTGTGTCAGTAATATTATGATTTCGGACATTTCCGTAAAAAACGAAGGCATGAGATTATGCACTACATCTTTACATATTTATAGAATTTGTATGAAATTTTCATTTCTTATTTGAACTTTATGGCTACCTAAGCCAAGTATACATGTAATATTTTTTAAAGAATCAGAGAACCTATATGGGTCCTGCTCATGACTACGCAATAGGGTGGAGCGAATTCCAAAATTTTCGAATTTAATATTGGAACCCCGCTCAAACGATGTCTTATTTTTTATTATATACTGGAAAAATAGTAAAAAAAATCTAGGTACATACTTTTAGCCCTCTACTTAGTGATTTATAACGGTATGTAGGTATATTTCTTAATTTTTTTTTATTTTTTTTATTTTCTTTTCAAAACCAAATCTATTAATTAAATAACACCTTTTTGTAATAGATATAAGCAATTCCTGATATAATTTTTGTTCATAACATATTTTTATGACACGGTAAAATCACGTAAATTGGATTTTTGTCGAAAAAGCCCTGGATCGAATATATTGTACAAAAATCAATGTTTTCAACTTGTAACATGATTGTGAAAACTATTGTGAATTCGATTAGATAATAAAAATAATACCAGTTAAAGCAAATATATGCTTAAAAATACACGTAAATATGGCCCGAAAAGGGTGTAAGCGACGCCGTCAGCCGACCTTCCATGCTTTTTTTAACTCGTAATTTAATATTTTTATGCACATATATGATATTTTTTGTAATAGGAAACATCGTTTCTATAACATTAGTATGTCAAATAAGTATATGTCATATAATTTTTTTCCACTGTGGCATTTTCCTTTTCGTGCATGAAAATGCTGTTTTAATTAAAATTGGTATTATATTATTTCATGAATATTGGATAAAAACCACTGAAATTATGATAATTTCTAAATTAATACTTATTTAGTACTGTTTACTTTAAATAAAATCTGCAAATATTACTGAAATATTATATTTGATTACTTCATAAAAATTGCATTTCTTATATAATTATCTAGGGTAGCTGGTAGAGGGCTAAAAGTACCTTTTATTTTAATACTGGATATAACCATTTTAATCTCCATGACATTATGCAACTTTTTGAACCGGTTCCAAATTGAATAACGCGAAAAAAATTTTTCCCATACAACCACGCTCCACCCTACTACGCAATCACGACATATTTTTGGATTTTTTTGGCTACTGACTACATGGAATAGTTATTTGTGTTACAATGTATCAGAATGATATTTTGCCGGCGAGGGCGTATAGTATATCAATGTGGAATCCTGAGCGAAATGAGGGATTCAAGCGTTATCGCATAAGACAATAAATATTTTGATACACACAAATATCTACTGGTTTTCACACGAACTAAGAGAAAAATTAAAGATATATCACATATGTAACATTTATGCAAATAATCGATTCTGAAATCTTTATCAATTATGAACGTACTGTTTATTTTCGTATTTCATTGTAATTTTTAGGCTGGTAATAGAAAGTCCTTGAAGAAAATAGTGGCACTTTGATCCCTCCCAGCAGGGAAAAAAGGTCCGTATTCGAATAGGTGGTGTGAAAAGTAATTTTATCATTAAATTGCGTGTTAAAAGGACAAACATTCATTTATAATTATTAATTGACTATAACATAACTGATAAAGTGTTCACTTTAAAACTATTTGAAATGTAGTATTCAGCAGATGATCGTTTCTTGTATTATAAAGATATATATATTTGCAGATAAACCAGATAGATCTGGCGCCAAATTTCGCTGGCCCAATGATGGGATTGGGCAACATGATCGCCAATTTATCTGGCTTGTCTATCCCTTTCTTGGTTTCCAGTATCGTGGGAGATGACGTGGTAAGATTACTTAAATCAAATAAACTTGCTTTAATTACCGTAATAAAAGGAATGTATACATAAATGCTATAATTTCAGACTAATCACCATAAATGGCAAATCACATTCATCGTAATGGCAGTTCTCCAGGTCGTAACCAACATGATTTTCGTCATCTTCGTAAGGGTCGATCTTCAGCAGTGGAACTTCTATGGTGACGATGATAACGGTAAATAAATAAACCATTATCCAGAGATAGCTTGGAGCAACGGTACCAAAGTGATGTGGCAAAATATTTTACCGGCAAGAATCGATGTTATTTTCAAGTCGATTTGGCCTCCCGCGTTGGCATTCCTATCCCTTCCGTAGCTTGCGGAACATGGGAGTATCATTAGTTGTAATCAAACTACAATATGCAACCAAATAAATACATTTTCTCAAACTTGCTACGGAATGTTGATGTTACTTACTTTAAATTAAACCCGGAAATACTATGTATCCGTTGTCATGTGCTAAGATAATTATGTAAAGAGATTTCATGTATTTATTTCACACCTAGGACTGCAAACAAACTATCTTTTGTTTTGAAACGTCCAATTGTGACACAAGGTCGTGACATTCTGCCACAAAAAAAAAATACCTTACAACTTATGTCCATCAAGTAAAAGGATACCTCAAACAGATAAAAAAAAAAAATAGGCGCGATTTTTTATTATTTTTTTACGATACTATTAGTTTATTTACAAATGAAATAGTATGGTTCAGCGAAATCAGTTCGTTATATTTCATGGCAAGTTTGAGAAAACCATTGTACGAATCTCGGCGAGAAAGTTCCTTCGGCCAGATATATCTACTTGGCCTGTAACCCTTCGTTCTATAGTAATGTACTGTTACAACGCTCTAAAGCAACAATTACAAATCTCTGTACGAGTATGTTAAGAGTAGCCTTTTTCCCATTAAAACTCTACTTTTCTTGTATTTTTTTTCAGAAGGCACTGAAACAAAGGAGATGTGTCTCATTAAGGACAAGAATATAGTCTACAAAGCTTAAGCAAAATTGTCAGTAGTAAAGACTGCAGCTGTTTCCTCAAGGTTTTATGCCGCAGATTTCTTACTTTAATGACGGTAAATACGCCAGTACGGATAATTGAAGAAAAGAGGAACGTCAATTACATAATTAGGTAGTTATTCCAACTGGGCGAATTGAAATAAAGTGGAAAATGTGTTTCGTAATTGACTTGGAATTTCAATGCAGGAGTTATGATTTCTTCAATTATTCATTAATTTACTCAAGTGTATATACGGCATTTTACAAAAAAAAAAACAAGTTTTGAAAAATCATTGCTTGAAACCCGTTTGTTTCTGAAACGTAATTATTTACCTCATTAATTCGAAACAAGTCAACATTATAAGCCATGAGCAATTCTTATTCTAAGTATGAATAATATTATTTTGTTACATATCAAGTTGGGTAAATGAAAAAGAGGGGGAAGTGTTTCAGCACTTCATACATTTACTATGTCAAAATTTGCTCCAGGGGAATTGAAACGTGTGTTTCACTTACCTAACCTATACCACCTGACTATATTTTTAGCCCCTTATTTGTACACGTCTCGTAGCAAGTCTATAATCAAGACATTTATGACTAAGGGGGCTCAGTGTTTTAGGGCCTCCAGTGAACATTGGTACTTGTCACAGTTGCTCAAAATATACAATTTTCGAAATTCACGCTAGAACCTCAAAAATTCTATTATATGGTCGTGCCTTGCTATCAGATACCTTAATTTTTCGCACATACTCTATGTATAGACCAGTGGCCTATCCCACAAAACTTTACATACGTACAATTCTACAAAATTGTATAAATTCCCATACAAAAGTTGACAATTTTGTAGAATTGTACGCTTGTAAAATTTTGTGGTTTAGGCCCCAGGTATCATTCGTCAGGAAGAACAAAAAAAAACAAAACTAAAAACTTGCATTTTAATTACCATAATAAACCTTGTTTTAACAATCATTTTTAGATGTCATATACCAAAGAAAAACGACCAAGATCACCTATGTCCGAGGTGGGGATCGAACCCACGTACTCAGCTTTCGCGGCTGATGCCTGTACCCCTCGGCCACTCGGTCTTAGCAACCACCGGTCAAATTTCTCGGGTATATGCAATCCCTTACAAGGCTAGGCGCCTTTGACCATTCTCTAAGGGCAAGCACTAACTACATGCCTGCACCTCCTATTTAGAATACTTTACAGTTTTCTAGAATAGCTAGAGAGAGATGGTGCTGCCATCTATTGAACATATTGTGAAAACACAAATCAAATTATTTATTAACTAAATATTTTGATTTGTACTTTTAATTTTTCTCCAGTAGTCACACTACTTAATACTATATAAATTATAAATATTAGATGTCATATACCTCTTCTTTGTCTTGTAAGGGATTGCATATACCCGAGAAATTTGACCGGTGGTTGCTAAGACCGAGTGGCCGAGGGGTACAGGCATCAGCCGCGAAAGCTGAGTACGTGGGTTCGATCCCCACCTCGGACATAGGTGATCTTGGTCGTTTTTCTTTGGTATATGACATCTAATATTTATAATTTATATAGTATTAAGTAGTGTGACTACTGGAGAAAAATTAAAAGTACAAATCAAAATATTTAGTTAATAAATAATTTGATTTGTGTTTTCACAATATGTTT
>JALPQI010021693.1:0-20429 GCA_025490895.1 Thaumatotibia leucotreta
TCGATGATTACCCAAAAATAAGTAACACTAAACGAGCATTTTAATTAACTTTATTAATTGTAATAATAGAAACATTCAAACAATAGAAACATTCATAGTAATTTATAAGAACGGTATAGTAATCAAAATAATAATACAATCAATAATACAATCGCGAACAACAGTACTTTTTGCATCACTTTATAGGTTTTCATTGCACAGAGTATCTTTGTAAACCAATTTATTTTTCTAAATTATTTTACGAGTAATTCCATTATTTTGCTTGATACATTAGCTTCAGAGTCTCTTTGATTACAAGGAAAATGAAGAAATTAAAATTATTTGGTTTACAAAGACATGACATGTTTTGAAATGTCCTTATGTAACCTTTTAATCCCCATTCCCGAAGGTAGTCTCCAAGGGTGTCTGCTGGTGGAGGTACAACTTCCATTTTAGAATATTCAAGTAACTTGACATACATATGTCATACGCAACGCAAAAAAAGCGTTTGGTTATTTCTATGCTAAGTATTGTCTATATAATGAAGTACGTTTGGTTACACATTGTATTTTATTTGGTTAGATAAAGCGAATGGTCTGCTAGAGTAGCAAACCCGTATTTGGTTTTACTCTACTAGACAAAACTGGTTATATGTAACAAAACTATGTATTATAATAGCAAATCATTGTTGAGTTAAATCTAAACAATTTTATGTTATGGATAATAACATCGTCTTTGTTAGAAGCTAGGACTTGGTTTTTGTTGCATATTGTCAATGCTTACTCTTAAATTAGACCAAGCGGTTTATTTACATGTGAACACTTGAATTTGTTTACTGTTTTAATGTAAGACGTATACAAGCATTTATTTACGAATAGCCCAACTTAGAATAACATTATCCGTTTGGTTTTTAATACGCAAACCTGTTTGTTAATAGAAATTAACTTTAGTAACGCCATACCGAATTATGGTTAATGATGAAATAGCCAAAGTAGTTCAGTTAAATATTTTTTTCAGTGCGTTCGAGTAAAATAGAAGTTTTTTACACGTGTACACGTGTAAAAACTTCATTTTACCTCGGGTGATTGTCGTCCGCGTTTCACTCGGGCTCGAACCTACAACCGCGTCGAAAAAAAAAAAATTTGCACTTGTATTGTAACGGAATGTACTATTGAGGTTATATAGTATTTTAGGTAGTATATAAGATAACTAAGAATAACGCTATGTACATAAGTACATATTATTTAAAGAGTGCGCGGTTTTTGGAAAAAAAATCAATTTTGAATTTAAAATAGTAAGATTAATTAAACATTCCTACCGTCTGCACGTTGTGTATTCAAGATCAACTTACGGGATTACAAAAATTTTAATTAGTAGATTTACTCGTGGCTGAAAATTATAACATGTGGATGGAAAGACAAAGGCGGTAGTTTCATGCTTAATTATACTTTATTTAATTTACATTTATCTAAATACTGTATAAATAGATGCGTATACTACATATCATCAGTAAACAAAGGAAACACGTGGAACGTTCTGATGAAAACTATTACCGTGCCGAATTATTCATAAACGTCTCCCTAACTTACCAAGCTGATAAAGTATCGTTGGCACCATTCGGTAATTTAGACATATTGATAAGACCGAAGGAACAAACAATTATTATCGGCTTGCGAAGTGTGAATAAGTCGGAACTTGAAGATTTTCAATCTTTTCGGCGCTATTTTACCTACTTCACGCAATGTTTCAAATTTCTTGAATTCGGAGGATAAGTGAAGGGTCCATGGAATAAAACATGTTTATTGTTTAATCAATTAAAATTACAGAAGGAAATCCACCGTACTTTTGACAGAATAAGGTGTGAATTTGCCTTGATGATTTTTTAAGCACTGGTCATGTTTTTTCCGTGGACCCTTCAAGTATTGAATTTCCAAGTTATGGGCTCTAAGTATTGACATCACCATAATTTTACGTTGTCAGTTGCAAGACATTTGATATAATACCATACCAAGTAGGTACGTATTGTGTGAACTATTACCTATACAAAAAAAATATGTAAAATATTTACAAATTAAAAAAAAATCTAATTACACCACGTGGAAATTATAGTACGGTCAAATCGTACATAATTTTACCCTAAACTCGCAAATCAAGTAGTATCGCTGCATTTTTGGTATGTTGTTTAGACACCATAGGACAGTATAAAACCATATTTTGCAAGCAAAAAAAAGTTGTGCTAGCTGGGTAGTACGTGAAAAACTGCGAAATTTACGGCCATTTTTTTAGTTTTTGATTTTTATTTAAAAAACCTTACGTTTTTTGATATCATATGTAAATAAACGTTTAAAGACTAATAAATTTCCAACAAGTTGAGCTAACATGCATTACCGTAGGTCTTATAGTTTCAGAGATTCGAGACTTTAAAAAGTACCCCTTTTTGTAAACTAGATAAAATTTTGTGTTTTGCTAACGTTTTCGACTTAATATCGCCTCACCTAATTATGCTACGAAAAACATAAAATAATTATCTTATAGCACAATTAATATTCTTTCATTTAAGGGTAAAATCAGATCAGTAAACTTTGTGATTGAAACTAAAAACGCGAAATTCAAAAAGCAGGAGGTCCGCTATCTAAGTTTTTCATACAAATCGCAAGTCGTGTTGCAAAGCTGCAATTTTAGTATATTATAAAGGCCCTATAAGGACGTACAAAAATGCATATTACAAGAAAAACAAAAAAGGAATTTCTGCATAGGACGAAAAAAACTGAAAAAATATTGGACTTCTTTTACTTTTTGACGTTTAATTAAAAAACTATTATCTTTTTGATACTAATTGCTACAAAACTTAGAAAGAATATGAAATTTGAAAGGATTTGAGCTACCTTGCATTACCCTAAATTATATAGATTTAGAGAAACGACGTTTCATAAAGTGCCCTTTTATCAAAACATAAACAAATTTTAGGTTACGTTAGAGCTATTCACTAAATATTGGCAAAACGTTCGCGCTAAGAAAAAAAAGTAATTGTAGATAATAACTACATTAAATTTGGAACAAATTGAGCCGATAACAATTACTGTAAGTCTTATAGTTGGGGGTGTACGAGGCTTCAAAACATGCATTTATTTTCTTAACTTAATGAAGGGCATATTTTGAAACGTCGTTTCTCTAAATCTATATAATTTAGGGTAATGCAAGGTAGCTCAAATCCTTTCAAATTTCATATTCTTTCTAAGTTTTGTAGCAATTAGTATCAAAAAGATAATAGTTTTTTAATTAAACGTCAAAAAGTAAAAGAAGTCCAATATTTTTTCAGTTTTTTTCGTCCTATGCAGAAATTCCTTTTTTGTTTTTCTTGTAATATGCATTTTTGCACGTCCTTATAGGGCCTATATAATATACTAAAATTGCAGCTTTGCAACACGACTTGCGATTTGTATGAAAAACTTAGATAGCGGACCTCCTGCTTTTTGAATTTCGCGTTTTTAGTTTCAATCACAAAGTTTACTGATCTGATTTTACCCTTAAATGAAAGAATATTAATTGTGCTATAAGATAATTATTTTATATTTTTCGTAGCATAATTAGGTAAGGCGATATTAAACCAAAAATGTTAGCAAAACTCAACATTTTATCTAGTTTACAAAACAGGGTACTATTTGAAGTCTCGAATCTCTGAAACTATAAGACCTACGGTAATGCATGTTATCTCATCTTGTTACAAATTCATTCATCGTTAAACGTTACCTGATACATATTGTCAAAAAACGTAAAGCTTTTTTTATAAAAATCAGAAATTAAAAATAGACAGTAAATTTCACAGTTTCTCACGTATAACGCAGCTAGCACAACTTTTTTTTGCTTGCAAAATGTGGTTTTATACTGCCCTATGGTGTCTAAATAACATACCAAAAATGCAGCTTTACTACATGTTTTGCGAGTTTAATATACGATTTGACCGTACTATTATTGTTGTAAAGCTAAATAATGCCTTTATTGAGTTTACCGAGGGATCAGGATGCTTAGCCAAGTTGTCTACTCGTATCGCTAACGCTTAGTAGCGTAACGTAGTTTTCCCTCTCTGTCACTCTTTCATATTAGTGGGACAAAGACAGAGCTGCCTTTCGTTTATGATTGACGATCAAACGTTAGCGATTGGCAATTTGTCTAAGCACCCAGGTCGTTTTGGAAAAAATGTTCCATGGTAGGTATTACGTAATTTTCACGATGATGATGATTTAACAAACCCAATCGTCAGAACAAACAAACAAAACAAACTAGAGAATTATTTTTGGGAACCAATAAAGCGATATAATTGTCTGACCTGAATCCACTGACGTTTCCACATAAATGCACATTGCATATGCACATTCGGCTGCGCTTAATGATGTGGCCCTCGATAGTCAGAAAGTGAAGTTCAATTTTAGAAGTAACTGGCGGGAGTATGGAGATTAAAAAAACTGAGGAATGCCCTGTGTTTATTTTTAATTAAATTAATTCACAGACAGTGTTAATGATTTATTCAAATATATTGTACGCGGCTTACAGACTAGCACCAATACACCTAGGGCAGGATTTAGAGGTTGAGAGGCTTCGGGGCAACAAAGGAGTGGAGGCCCCCTGACCCCCAAATATTTTCCAATTAAAGTAGACAATTGTTTTCAGTCAAGGTTTTCAATATATTTTTTTTTGTGGAAACAAGTATAGATTTTATTATTTAACAAACATATAAATATAATCGGAATCTAGAATTATCTGAAATAAAATTTTAGCGTTAACGAATGGAATCTTCCGAACTTTTGTCGCCGTAAAATCGTTGATGATTTCGCTGGGATCTAAAAAAAAAACTAGTGTTCACTAGTTGGAATTTGAATTTTTTTTCGGAGTCTCTTTTGTGGAGGCCCCTCTTTCGTGAAGGCCCCGGGCTGTCGCCCCGGTTGCTACCACCGATAAACAAATTATAAAATTTATAATATACATTTCAAACGCAAGTATTAAAAAGCCAATCATCCATCCTCTCACAGAACCTCAAGCACTCCGTGGTCACATTCGTCCATCTCCAAGCAAATAAGTCACATTCAGGTGCTGATGTCAGGAGTGCGTTGAGCCATGAAAGTGCATGGCAGTGGCGAGTTCTTAATGCGAGACAGTACGTGTGGCAGTGACGGCTAACAAAGGCCTACCTGTTACCAACCTTCTGTTCTTACAACATTTAAAAAAATGTTTCATCTCATCTCACCTCACCTTACGTTTGTTTGTCACGAACGTGGTATGGTATGAACAAGAGGCCCACGGTGTTTAGACAAGTTACCCGTCGCTAACGCTTAGTAGCGTATCGTAGTTTTCCTTCACTGTCACTCTTTCATATTAGTGCGACAAAGACAGCTGCCTTTCGTTTATGATTGACGATTAAGCGTTAGCGATTGGCAACTTTAAGCACCCTGGGCCTCTTGTTCATACCATACAACGTTCGTGACAAACAAACGCAAGGTAAAGGTGCGTTTAAACCAAAAGAACTTCGCTGTTCTAGCGCCCGTTCTACGAAATCAACCAATCACGTTTTGTTTACCGATCGAATTTCGTAGAGTGGGAGGTTAGAACAGCGAACGCTCTTTTAGTTTAACCGCACCTTTAGGTGAGATGAGATGAAACATTTTTTTCAAAAAACCGTTCCATCTTACCCCACCTTACCTTACAACAGTAGGCGGTCACTGTAAATAAAAAAGTGTCACGCTTGAGAATATTTAAGAAAAAAGCACAGGAAAGACCTAAGGCCATAACGTGTTTTCCAATATTACCGGCATAATTATATCAAAGCTGTCGATCGCTTCTTTCACCGAAATAGTTTCAGGGACAATGTTTTCGTTCGATTTTCGGCTCATTTGTGCTTTATACGGGCAATTGAATTGTTAGTTCGATCCTTTTCATACACTTTTATAGTTATTGCAATGATATGGAATCCTTTTTTTTTGTTTAGGGGGGGAGAAATGCTTTACGCATACCGCCCGGGTGCGGGAGGGGACCCGAACGGTTATGTGGGACTCCCGTTTGGCTAATGAGGCCTACGGTATACCCACTAAAAATTAGTCAGCCTCTGTAGCCTAGTTGGTAGTGACCCTGCCTACGAAGCTGGAGGTTCCGGGTTCGAATCCCGGCGAGGGCATTCTTTGTGTATTTATTTATCACAAATGTTTGTTCCTTGGTCATGGCTGTGTATATGTACCTAAGTATCTATACATATCTATCTATTATATATATCGTCGCCTGGTACCCACAACACAAGCCTTAATTGAGCTTACCGTGGGACTAGGTTGATTTGTGTAAGATGTCCTAAGATATTTATTTATTTATTTATTTATTATTATTTATTTATTTATTCGCGACCCCGCCGGCGGCAGCTGCTTCCGAGCAGCTCCATCGTGGGTGTCCGAAGACCCTCCACGCTGGACGCGCCAGATGGTTGGGCGCACCTTCCTCCTCGGTCTCCATTATGTATTGTGGCGGACCCTCCCGAGACCGCCACAAGGAGACCGTGGGTGCCGGAATATTTCCCGGTACCCGGCGGCATATAAGGTCTATGGTTATGCCGCCGACCACACTTCGGCTGCAGAGGATAGGGCAAGCGGCAACGACAACACCGACACTCCTCTTCCTCTGCAGCCCCACCGACGCCGTTACGGCAGAACGGCCCCGCCAAGATCGCAGGGGGTAGGGAGAGTGGCGCTCCGTAATACCATCACGCCTCTCCCCCTGCGATCCCACCTCGGCCGCAGAGGATAGGGAGAGCGGCAACAACAACACCGACTCTCCTCTTCCTCTGCGGTCCACCTCCACGCGTCCTAAGCGGGCTCGGTGAGCCCACTTGGAGCGTCCTCCTCGGACCAGCCGGCGGCCCAAAACTGGCCGGCCCTGGGTGCCTCTTCGCTTCACCGTGGGTGACCAGTCCACGGTTACTGAGCCCCTCCACCACGACCAGGTGGGCACCCCACGGGGGGATGATAAGAAATCCTAAACTGAGCAGGCTCAGTATAGAATTCCGTATTCGCTCCATCGGATATACAAGGTCGTTATAAAATAAGTGCATTTCGTTGCCAGTGAGGATAGCAGATCCCCTTGGAGATTTTTGAAAGTTTCAGAAGGGTCGTTAACATTTTGGAATTGCATAAAATAATACTAGGTCTTACGCCTAAATACTAATTTACTACATCTAGAACTCTGCAACCATATATAACATGGACGTCTAACGCCAGCTCAAAAATGCCCCCAAAATCAATTGTTCAATTGTGCCAAGATGAGTAGGACATAGCGCATTTCTTAACACCGCGCATATTTCGGCGCAACATATTTGCCAATGGTTATAGAATATAGCCAATCAAAAGTTTCATGGACCAATCACAACTATTTTCAAATGGCGGTTTAAGTTTTTATAGGTTGACATTGAAATTCATTGCCGTGATACATTAAAGAAGGGGTGACATTTTTGTGACGTTTTTGAAAGGCAATTTACTATGGCGTGCGGCTTCCATGTTTTATTTGTTCGTAGCTTGAACTTATTTAAAAAAACTAGGGAGGTTATTTTGCATGCCAAAACCTCGCCGGCAACGGGAATGCACTTATTTTTGTACACCCTATATGTCGATAAAATACGGATGACTACAAGGGTGAATCAACTTTTTTCTGTCTGTTATTGCCATAGTTACGTTACGGTCGCCTGAATCACGCTGGTTTTATGCAGAATTGTGCTACTTGAACTATGCAAACATACATTTTTCTGATGTTAATAAGCTCTTCCCTTAATGGGTGTAATAGGGTATATCTATCTGGACTTTCCCAGGAAAACAACACATTCAAAATAAATGTTTATTTCTTTCACTTAGACTCTAGTAAGCAGTATTGGTATCTTATTTGGTGATGTTTGGTCGATTACGCTAATAAGAATTTACTCGGAGCTATCTAATTTAGGTTAATTTTGAACCGGCTCGAAAATGTTTAAGGTTGCTTTTTTTAATTGAATATTGATATGGGCTTAGCTGGTTCGCGGCTCACGACGGCGACTCCAGTGCCCTCGACGTCCCCGTTGCTCAGCCACTCGCTCAGATGACCGCCTATAACCGGGCCCGTACTAGACTCCTCCTGTCGGAGGAAAATTGTTTAGCGGGGTTGGTGTTAGCAAATGTCAACTCCGGAGGGACAGTCACTCGGCATGAGACTCGGCGGTCGGGTCACGTCATAAGGATGCCCAAAACAATATGAGGAAAATTGTCCAGCGGAATATTGGAAGGCGACAAATGTCGACTCGAGGCGTTACAGCAGCGTCACTATATCTGCGGCCCAAATCGCCAACACACGGGAAATCGTCTCAACGTCGGCACGCGGCCCTGAGACCGAACAGGAGAAACGGTATTGCCCCGTATAAAACCCAAAATAAGGGAACGCGACTTCTGCGCTGTTTGCTACAAGAAAGCTCTGCCAGCCATCTTGACTTGCATTTCCGATCACGCCGCGGGGTTGCCAGTAACGAAATCCAATTCACCGCAGGAAGAGACCAATACGAGGAAAAGGAAAACAAGACAATTATAACACTCCCGTATGGTTTGAGATGCGAAAAAAATTAATAATTTCGCAATAACATATCTTCCGTCACTAACTCAAATACAAGAAACCAGAATTCACCATCCTGGCAACACTAAATTCCGACATCCGAGTTGTTTGAGGCACGAATTTAAGCGCACATAATTATTACGTAATTCGCACCCGGGTGTAAAGTCGTTTATACATTACACCCCCTTTTCCAGGAGAATTTTTCGACGGAAGTTAACTTACGAAGGAAAATTCCAGCTCGCCCCCGAGCCTCATCATCATCCTCCGAACAACGAGCCAGAGTTATACTGCAGTTGATGTTGTCAGACAACAGCCACGACACAATATAACAGAAAACAATACTTAGGAAAAAATAACTACAAACAAAAAAAAAAGTTGACCGCCCTGTGGAAGAACGGAGGCTAGAACGCCGACTCCGGCCCTAAGTCGCACGTCGCTTCATCCCTTGGCATCACTTGAGTCCGCGGGGCCGTCGCTGGAAACAAGAGCATCTAGGCCTGCGGGAAGTAAGCAGACAAAAGACAAGAAAAAATAAACAAATAAAGAAAAGAACAATCGGTACGATATTACATTATAGGTACCATGTACAAACATTCGTACGAAACCTGGTATGGGTTCTGTACTGCATAACAGCCGCGATTAAGCTAGGTAGCACGGGCAGAGCTGGGTTTGCAGTCCTTTATGTGCCACTTCCCTAAGCGTTTGCCGTTCTCATCCTCAAGCTCGTACACTAAGCGTGAAACCTTCCTAATCACGCGACACTTGTCATACTTTGGTGCTAACTTTGCTGAGAAGTACTTCCCTGCATTACTCTGCTTATAAGTACGTTTCCAAACCTCATCTCCAACATTGAACTCGATATCGCGTCGTTTAACGTTATAGTATTTAACGTTTTTATCGTGGGCTTTCTGCAACAACTGCCTCACGCTTGGATAAACTGTCTTCAGGATGTTAATTTTATTGAGGTAGTCGTCTCGTGAGGCGAAAACGATTTCGTCGACCTCTTCCGGGTCTCCATAAATCGTACCGTCCGGTACTGCTTGTCTTCCGTGTACCAATATAAACGGAGTGTGGGACGTGGACTCGTTCACTGATGTGTTCAAGGCAAACTGTATGCGGGAGATATGCACGTCCCACGAGCGATGATCTGATTCCACAAACATCGATATCGCTGTCACGAGAGTCTTGTTATAACGTTCCACCGTGTTGACCTGGGGACAGTACACGGGTGTATAGTGCAATTGCGGAATATTGTAGGCCGCAAATAATTTCTGGACATCACCCCCTGTGAAATAGGAGGCATTGTCTGCAATGATCGTCTGGGGTATACCATGGATCATAAATACGTGGTCTTCTAGCCTCTGAGAGATCACTGCTCCTGTGGCACGTCGCAAAGGGAACAGCATACAGTATTTAGTAAAACAACAGACGACTACTAACAGGTACGTGTTAAGCTTCCTTGAGGGCGGAAGTGGTCCCACTAAATCCAAACTTAGGCATTGGAATGGTCGATCGCACACCTTTGCACTTCCCATGAAACCGGGCGTCGGCTGCTGACTGTGCTTGTAAGCAGCGCACACTGAACAATTGGCGACAAAACGGACCACATCTTGGTACATTTTCGGCCAGTTGTAACGAAGTTTTATCCTGTTATAGGTTTTAGCGGTACCCAGATGAGCGGCAGTAGGGGTTGCATGATTAGCCGTCATAATTTCTTCGCGGAATTTCACAGGTATTACTTCCTTCCATTCGAAATCCGCCGTTAGTTTGCTTTTAGATTTAGTGTAGCGGTAAAGGCGGTTATTTACTAACTGGAAGTTTGGGACTGAGCCCGGGTTTGATTCGCATTTATTATATATCCGGTCGTACCAGGGGTCAGGTGTACCGCTAATACCAATTTGACAGATCGGCACTGCGCGTGATAGCGCGTCCGGTACCACATGTTCCGATCCCTTCCGATGCTCGACTCAGAGTAAGCCGACGATGCATCCGAACACAAATTTGGGAGGGGGTAAGTTACGTTATTTTGGTTTTCAATGGCATCGAGATAAGAACTTGTATTAGGACAAGTTGGGTTATTGGGGTAAGCTAGATTGCATTGATTACTTGATGGGTTAGCTCCTCCCAAATATGATCCTGATTTGGGGTAAATTACACTATATTCAAAATTATTTACTAACGGGTACAACGGTGGCGGCAATAAGTAGCAGTATGATGTTGGGTTTGGCAAATTTCGTTGATACATTAAATTATTGTGATAGGTCATATTCGAGCTTATGGTGCTACACAAATAGTAATGGACATTGTTGTGCAGCACCATAAGCTCGAATATGCCACCCATGCATATATTCGCACCCGGGTGTAAAGTCGTTTATACATTACATGGGCCACCTACAAACATGGACTACAAGCATATTTGCATAGTTTAAGCAGGACAATTTTGCATAAAACCAGTGTGACTCAGGCGACCGTAACCATAGCAATAACAGACAAAAAGTTGATTCACCCAAAAAACATAATGATACAGAGGGCGTAATTTCACTTTTTAAAAATTTGTATCTACTTTTTTAATTCAATCATAAAAGACACTTAAGGTATCCAACTATCCAATCTAGACTTAGATTCATACCAGTAGGCTCATGAGCAGGGATTGGATATCTCGTAGCACGGTAAGACGTTAGACAACCACGGAGTCGATTTTAACATAAAAGTCAAGTTATACTCATACTCATGTATATAATTAGTCAAAAAATGCTTTTAATTTCATCATCTACGTGTTCTATGGATATTACAAACCAAAAACTTAGATAATAATATTTTTTGTTCCGTGTTTTTTTACGTAATATACAACATAGTATGGCAGTATTTTTTCATTTAAAATATACTTTAATAGGCATGATGACTGGCAAGTCAAATCAGCATCTTATTTCGAACTGTCAAAACGATCACCATTATTCACCACTATGGAATTTTATATGAAATACTCAAAAGTGACGTCACGTTTGAGTACTGCCAAATGACCTACTCTTTTAAGTTCTTTTCAATTTATTAAATAGAAGTTCTGTACAAAAATTACCGCAATCTACATCTTAGTAATATTTTCTTCATGTATTATGTCGTGCATAATGTTAAATAATTTATTTTAACTACAGTCATCATCCCTATTCAATTCCAAATTAGATTTATTTCGTTTATAATCAACTTTTAGAATGAGTATGTGAGTATGAGTATGAGTTGACTTTTATGTTAAAATCGACTCCGTGGTTCTCGAACGTCTTACCGTGCTACAAGATATCCGAACTCTGCTCATGAGTCTTATGCTGGTCCCGTGTTTATCGTTTGTCGTTGTTGCCGTCAGGTTCTAACAAGTATGTGAAAGTGACGAGTAGCACGATAAACGGTAAATATGTGACCATGATTAAGCCACAGATGTTTAACATTTAAAGTAAGTTTAGAG
Source organism: Thaumatotibia leucotreta (assembly GCA_025490895.1). Taxonomy (NCBI): domain Eukaryota; kingdom Metazoa; phylum Arthropoda; class Insecta; order Lepidoptera; family Tortricidae; genus Thaumatotibia; species Thaumatotibia leucotreta. The sequence goes on from JALPQI010021693.1 coordinate 12,041, forward strand.
ACAGTGATTATAATTTTCTTCATTAAGAATCATCATCATCATCATCATCATCATCATATCAGCCAAAAGACGTCCACTGCTGAACATAGGCCTCCCCCAAAGATTGCCACAATGACCGGTCCTGCGCCACCCGCATCCAGCGGACTCCTGCGACCTTCACCAGGTCATCGGCCCACCTTGTGGGGGGCCTACCCACGCTACGCCTTCCGGTACGTGGCCACCACTCAAGAACCTTCCCGCCCCAACGGCCATCGGTTCTACGCGCAATGTGCCCCGCCCACTGCCACTTCAGTTTAGCGATTCGGAAACCTATTTCGGTTACTTTGGTTCTGCTGCGGATGGTCTCATTTTTAATCCGATCACGCAGAGAGACTCCTAGCATAGCCCTCTCCATTGCCCTTTGGGTGACTTTGAGCCTTCTTATGAGACCCATTGTAAGCGGCCACGTTTCAGTACCGTATGAATCATTAAGAATGTTTACAAGAAAATGTACGAAACTCAATAGCTTCATTCATTTTCTGGGAAACATTATTTATAAAACGAAATGTTACTTATAAATTTCGATAAAAGATAAAAATATCATCACGATAAACAAATATTCTCTTAGATTTTTGTTTAAACGTAATTTAAGCCATCGAATAAAAAAGAAGGAGCCCTCTCTAGGGTAAATCAACTTTTTATTGTCTGATATGTTATGTGTCATAGTTACTGTCTCCTGAGTCACGCTGGTTTTATGCAAAATTATGCTACTTAAATTGTGCAAATAAGGGTAAGACTCACCATTTTTCCGATAGTCTTAACGACATATATATAAAGCTCATTTCTAAACTGTCAAATGTTTATTCTTAGAAATTGGCAACTCTAGTGGCCACTCCAGCCAGCAGTTTTGCTGCAAGGACTTGGAAGAGGTGACTACAAGAGGGATGGAGTGCTAGTATAAAGTGGTATAAGTAGCGTTTAAAATTTCCGGATTAAATCCTGTTTCTTTCCAAACAGCTCGTTTTTTCCAATTTTTTTCGAAATAATCAATAAAAAATTTCCACTATAAGTAATTTTCAACTCTAAATACTCGTAAAATCGAATTAGATGTAATTTTCATTTATATCAGGATAACGCGATGTCATCGAGGCAAAGTCAATTGAAATAGATGGCAAGGAGTGACAGTGACATTGATTATTATTTCTGTAAAAACACGAAAAAAACTAAACTTTTTATATATTCCTGAAAAACCATTTGTTTTTTTCCGACATTTTCAACGCGAGGCATAAGGTGTTCGCAAGACCGTTCCGCCTCACCATAAAATCAAATTCGATGGTGAATATCAGTATCACACCATATCGCGTTCTAGCTATAAATACACCGAAGGAATAAACTAAGCCACAAAGTTGCACACACAATGTTTTCCGCAAGAAATAAAAAGCAAGGTTTGCAAGTCGATGGTGACCCACTTTTACTTCCGATTGACCTGATGCTCTAATGATTGTGCAAAACGTTTGGTCGGTACGAGGAACTTAGTTTTACTATAGACTAGCGGCACATGCTGAAAAAAATATGGGTCATTTGAACCACCAGGTGACCTATCTAGAACGATATAAGAGCATAAAATAATAAGATTCAGCACTATGCCGTCACTTGTAAGCTGTCCAACTGACTCCTGGTGAGAATTTAAAAGTACAGGTAGAGTGAGTACATTTTTGTCATATATTTTTGTACGGCATTCTTACCACCGATAGATCCATGAAAAATAATAAGAAAACGCACAGTGCCGTACAAAAATTGTGCACCACAAAGTCAGATTTTTTTTTTTGTTTTCCGACAATCAATATTATTATTTTTCATGGATCTATCGGTGGTAAGAATGCCGTACAAAAATATTTAACCAAAATGTACTCACTCTACCTGTACTTTTAAATTCTCACCAGGAGTCAGTTGGACAGCTTACAAGTGACGGCATAGTGCTGAATCTTATTATTTTATGCTCTTATATCGTTCTAGATAGGTCACCTGGTGGTTCAAATGACCCATATTTTTTTCAGCATGGGCCGCTAGTCTACTACAGCTATCTTATTAAATTTGTTTGTATGTAATTTAATAATGTGTAAGTGAACTTTCTAAAGAGTTATATTTTTTTGCCAAGCTTACAATTAAAGGTTGACATTCATCATCATCATCATATCAACCGAAAGACGTCCACTGCTGAACATAAGCCTCCCCCAAAGATTGCCACAATGACCGGTCCTGTGCCACCCGCATCCAGCGGATTCCTGCGACCTTCACCAGGTCATCAGTCCACCTTTTGAGGGGCCTACCCACCCTAATGTTGACATTGCGTACGCCAAATTAGACCAAGAAGTACCATGTTGCTGGTTCAATGAAATAATTTGATATGTTATAGCATTTCATAGCTACTTGCAGTCCTAGGACTGTAAAGTAACGGAAGTAAAAAGTAAAATTGCTGCCTTAAAAAGTAAAATACCGAAAGTCCGCATCGCACCGCTCGCCACCGACTGGGCGCTCGTCATCCTCACACCTTGCAACCTAAATGGTCGCGCACCGTGCGGTTTCAGAGGAACTTCCTCCCGCGGACGGTCCGTCTGTGGAATGAGCTCCCTGCCGAGGTTTTCCCGTTGGACTACAGTATGGGGTTCTTCAAAAGAGGAGTGTACAAGTTCTTATTGGGTCGGCAACGCGCATGTGACACCCCTGGGGTTGCAAGCGCCCATAGGCTACGGTGACTGCTTTCCATCAGGCGGGCCGTATGCTTGTTTGCCACCGACGTGGTATTAAAAAAAAAAAAAAGTAATTTGCGAAGAAACAGAAAATTTTGGCATTTCACCGTAAAAATAAACATAGAACTTATGTCAATGTCACCGTGTAAAGGATTACCTAAAACAGTTTAAAAACAGCCGTGTAATTTGTTGTCGTTAGTTATAAGTTGTCGTTGACAATACACAAACAAATAAGTCAAAACTTATTTGTTTGTGTATTGTGAAATTGACTTCCGATTTTTGTATCTATTCGAAGAATGTACCTACGCAGCCTGCTAAGTATAGTTTCCCGGCGTCTGCAGTAATGTTCTATATTGTTAGAAGTAAGACAAAACAAGTGAGCGTGCAAGAAACGCAAGCTGTAAACGTAAGAGCAACCTCGCTGACCTCGTAAAAGGGAAATAATGAAAATGTTGTGGGACTAATGTGCAATGCTTCTCCATTAGGGGCCCCGGGAGTAAGCTCCGGGCTTTGGTGGTCTTTATGTGATAGTTCACAATACACAGGCCTATCTAAGTCGCTCAGCTGATTCATCTGGCACGCAAAGGACCCAATCATCTTTTGCTTTACGCCAACAAAATCTTTTCGGAAGTTTTTTTTTGGCTGCAACACAATAAATGAGTAAAGTTCTAAACAACCTTTTCTCATCGTGACCAGGTATTTTACTAGGGTGGTAATAATATCTAGTTCTAACCTGACTTAATGTCTTGTCTCACTCTCATCAATATGCTAGAACAAAGCGTAAAAAGATACACAGATTCTTTGCAATGATATAAGAATAAGAAGGACCCTTATCATGCTCCTACTCGGAGTGTTATTATTTGACATCCTGTAACATACAATACTAAGATCTCAAAAAATAATAGTAGAAGTTAAATATGCATCATATATTTATATAGCAAATTCAACGCAACGGAGAGTTGTCGAGTTTGCGGACGGTTGAGGTAGACACACGTCTTTGAGTGGCTTAAGATTGTAGTACCTTCGAAACATTAAGTACTCGTACAGATGTCACTAGTGATTAGTTTCACAATACCATTGATTAAATGCGCTGTGATTCACGGAAGGTCGTCTGGTGTACACCATAATTAAATTATTAATTAAAAGCACGTTGGACCGGCAATCCAGAGGAAGCGGGTTCGAATCCCGTGACAACCAGAGTCATTCGCAGTTATTTTTTTCTATGGTAAGCACATCTGTTACGACATAACATTGTCGTAATATTTATAATACGGGAACGCTCTTCACTCATGTCTTACACAGCCTCTTAAAGCCAACGTTACACAATTATGGTAGTGATGTACTGAAGGCCCTTAAATTAGTGGTTTCATGGTAACGCATTGATTGGATTGGGTTCCGGTTCGTATGGCGAATGATATTGGGACGACTCATACAGTCGTCATCAGATATATCGTAGCGTCCGGAGCGTTCCAAAATATCTGAACACGCAAATAACAAATAAATATACAAATCGACCTAGTCCCACGGTAAGCTTATTTACCCAGGGCTTGCGAGAATCTTCACAAGTACAATACAAAAGTACACGGGTAGCCAAGGTTTTTCAAACGTTTTAACTTTAGAGTTTTCAGGGTCATTAGTGCAGTTCTCGTTGCCACTTCACGCTTCACGCAACAAGCACTCAGTAGCCGTGCTATGAGTTGACAAGTATAATTTGCGTTGTGGGTATAGTTCAGGGAATATTATTTGACCGACTCTTATCTTACTTACGACCTTTTGTTTTGCATCATAATATAAAAGTGCTCGATTGCTGATTGTCTAGTAAGAGTTAACGCAAGCACAGCTGTGCTCGTTTTTTACCAGGGAATACAGCTCAGCCCAAACAAAACAAGTGAGGTAGTAGGCACGGCATGACACTTTTAAGAGTTCTTGGCGTTCAAAAGGTTAAGAACTTAATGAATTAAAAAACTCGGTCTACCTACTGCGAGTCGCAATTGCGCTCCACGGACGAATAGTACAACAACACTAAAACGTTGAACGTGCAATAGATGTTTTAAACCCCAAAGTAATTTCAAAAGGGTGTCGAAAATTGGAAAGCATATGCGAATTTAATTTAGTAAACTCATCAGGTATGCTAAAGGATTAGCATTTAAATGGGACGGTGTTCAGGGAAAGCAGTTAATTCAAGTCAGTTATTTTAACACTGGTCAAAGGTGTACAGGTAATTAACTTGGAATATTTTTTCTGTTTGAAACGACCCAACTAAATATATTTTGAGAAGAAATGGGAGCAGCCTTTTTCCACATATTCACATGTCATTTGGACATTTCAGAGTTAAATCTACGTTTGCAATCCCCATGTCGGTATTTAGATTTTTTTATAAAAACTACGAAAATTGCTTTTTAAAGCTCATAAGACTCATAAGACAAATATTCTGTATATTATCAAATAAAGAAAATAACCTTTCCTGATTATTTTTTTCTTGGAAGAGGGTATATTTGTGGAACATAAAATAAGGGACTATGAAACCCTGTTTTACTAATTTTACTTATATAGGTATTATCAGGCTTAGCTGCAGTTGTTCCTTTCTTAGGTATATCAGAACTCCTAGGCCGTGCAAAGCGACAACATTTTTTTTTACAAATACCTAGTTTTCTAATACCCTACTTCCCCCTATTTCCTCCTACGGTGCATGAGTACCTACACAACACGACACAAAACACAAGTATGTAATACAGCTCAACTAAACATGATATTAGTTACTAATTTTAAACAGCGGGTATTGTTACCTTATCCCGTCTCAATTTAGTTAAAAAGTTCAGTTTAATAATTGTCTGTAATTTATAGGTTTAATAATAAAATACCTTCTGGATACTCCAACATATTTCTCAATTAAGGGACCTACTTGACTCAACCAAACAAGTAAGCATACAGTCAAGTGCAAAATAAGTACCTATCGAATGAATCCGCTCATAAATATGTTACGATGTTCTTATTGCACAGAATCAGAGTGTACTGGGACATATTTTTGAAAAAAATTGTGTACGCCTTATTTTGTCTTTGACTGTACCTAGTTGTAGTATGTATACCGTTCGTCAGTAGAAAACAATAATAATTCCCGAATTAAAAATTTAAAAACAACCGGCTTCAACCGATTTGTCCAAGATCTCATCATCAGAACCCTGACTTGGTGCCAACGGGACCATCTCGGGGTTATACCTACACGTTCGATCACAGAAAAAAAAATCGGTTCACGATTCTCGGAGATAACATACATACAAGAAAAAAAATCAGCCAAATTGAGAACCTCCTCCTTTTTTTGAAATCGGATTAAAGGATAAACAAACCAAAATTATGTAATAACGCCCTATTAGAACACAATATTGGTTTTTATCACCAACTTAATACCTTTCAACCTTCACATAGTTTTAGTTAAAAATATTGATATTTTTTAGTATTAGTGAAAAGACCCCGGAGTGAAGCTCCGTGCCTTCGACCCTCCGCCGCAGGGTCGGCCTTCGGTTAGTGCTAATAGTGTTTAGTAATTATTTTCTCTATAAAGGAAATAGTCATGTTTTCCAAATATTTCTGGTTTTAAACGACTTCGTTACAGTCAAATATCCATTTTTAGGTAGAAAAACAACCCTACTTTAAATCTTGTTCTATAATTTATCGATATAATTATGAACATAGGTATATGGTAGTCGATAAATGAGAAGTGCGTATGACAGCTCAAAAATGCCATTCCGACCACTGGTTCTTAGTCTTGAAAAGTTTAATTAGGTACCTATAAGAAATTTTTGGTACTGAGGTAATCAAGTGTGATTACGGCAATCAGTCGGCTACAGCACGTACATTATTCATCTATAATTCAGGCTTCTAGCTTTATTCGCAACTAAGTTACGTGGGTCGAAAGTCCCTCGGTGATTCGGTGAAAAGGATGTATAGCGTCCCGTAGAGAGGTCACGTATACAACACGACATTTGTATTAGGCCTGATTTGTTTCCCATCTCGTGTCGAACGGAGTTTATACTACGTGCTACCGTTTTGCGGGCTTTTATTAAAATTGACTAGTGATAATCAGTGCTCGGACAAGTCATCGCAGAAACGGATATTGACATGGGACAAGACTGTTATGGAGCCGAGATTTAAGATTATTATTATCTAAAGTTGGTATTATAGTAATTTATAATTTAACATTTTGGCCTTTTTAGTCGCATATCAGTCATGAATTTGTCAAAGTGGTTTGCTTGAAATATTTTTGTAAATTAATACAATTATTTGCTTAATTATTGATATTTCTGAATGTTTAAAGTATAGTGCAAATAAATACAATTAATAAGCGGGTTAAGGACTACTCCGAGCACTGTTAGAAAAAAATCTTAATGGAAATAACTTCACGACTGTCTTTGAAAATTATAATATTGTACATAATGCGACTCATTGATCTTGTTATATTGCAGTCTTGCAATTGTCTTGCGATGACTTGTCCGAGCACTGATGATAATGCAGATTTATAATCCAGACTGTGCAAAATTTAGTAAATATACTTTTTCTCTTATACTAGGTACGTATCGTCCGTCCAGTTTGTCTGTCAGGATTTTTTGTTTCAATATAAAAAATAAAAGTTCTTGTTATACAATGTTGTGTAATAATATGTCAATGAATAGTAACAATAACATTAAACAATAATATCTCAAAGAATAGTCTGTATCTACTGACCTGAAGTCAGTCTTTTTCTGTCGTAGGGCAGTATACACATATAGAGTTTTGATTTTAATGCTGGATATTTTGGCATCAATCATCTTACAGCATTCCATTCTGGAATTATAAAAATAGTTAATATCTTCTTCGTTCTTTGGTTTTTTGTTAATGGAGTAATTTAAAAATTCCATTTTGTTTTAACTTACATTTAATATTGAGTACTGCAAAAAGAGATTTTAAAATATTGGGCTATTTCAAGCTTTTTTCTTAAAAAAAACCAGTCTCAATCCCTGATTTGAAGTTTAGAAAGTTGTTTACTAAATGAATAACTAATGATGATAGGCTGTACATACTAACCTAACTTATAATCCCTTAATTCGTTAACACTCAGCTGAGACGAAGTAGTATATCCACAGAATAGTGAAATACATCGCTATCATGAACGGGATCACGCAGAGCATAACAACACAACAGCAAACGCATTGACTGAGGCAGCAGATCGTTGGACAAAGACTGAAATAGTAGAAGACAAATCTTATATTTTATTCAATACCACCAGACATAGAAGTCGCGGTGGTAACAACGTCAATTAACTAGGGACTTCCTATCGGTCTTAAATTAATCGATAAGTGAATACTCATTTCGAAATGACATTTCATATTGGCTGATAATCAGAGATCGGACAAATGTGCGTCATTGCTCGCAATAATGTGGATATGACTCAAAATTTTATTAAATGTTTTTGATTTCGAAGCTTTGAGGTGGCTAATATTTACAAAGGTTTTCATAGTTACCGGTGTCCAATAGGTAATTTTCTGAAAATGATTAAATGATTAATTTTTCAATCAACTTTGGAGTCATGTCCATATTATTGCGAGCAATGACGCATATTTGTCCGATCTCTGCTGATAATATACAGACACCAAAAGAATTCGATAATTCCTTTTTTAACCGATTTC
>JALPQI010021694.1:0-16470 GCA_025490895.1 Thaumatotibia leucotreta
GGCAGGTAAAAAGGGATGACGGGTGACCGGCTCGTAGAAGGGATAACTTTCATTTTTCATCGCGTTCTTTTAACTGATTACGAATCTCAATCCTTTTTTAAGATTATTATAACTACTACAAGGTTTTAGGTACTTACACGAAAAATTAAATATTGAAATTTTCTTGTTTTGAATAAAAAATCTGTCTAATTCGTCTTTATTTGTAGTATAACATTTTATAATAATTATAGTCTCTGGAAATTGTTACCATTGTATAACAAAATTTATGGCTACTAGGTATCCTATTGCAATAGGACTACTAAATATTAACTTAGTGGTAACTACTGGGAAAAAGAATTCCCAGTAGTTACCACCAATTAGTTTAGTGGTAACAGTTGGGAATTTTAATTCCCAGTTGTTCCCAGTGGTAACAGGTGGGAAAAAAATTCCCAGTTGTTACCACTGGTGTCAAGTTGGTGGTAACAGGTGGGAATAACCCGATTGCCTCTATCTATGCCAGTAATTACACCCGCTATCTTACCCCCAAACGGAAACACAGCGGTGCAAACACTGTACGGCGGATAAGAACCGGTCAGAGCTGGCGGAAGCCGTTCAGTATGTAATGAATACAATTGTTAGGTACAATTTGTGAGTTTTTTGCGGGCTGTCGATTATGTTTTAATGTTTACGTAGGTACTTGTGTAATTTTATTGGGAGGGCTTTGATGTATTTGTGTAGATTAACTGAGCAACATGTAAATAAATAACACATTATGCCATTTCTTGAAATATCGAATTATAACAATATGTATATAATAAAAATAATAATTATAACTACTATAAGAATAGTAAACAAGCCGATTCTGACATGACGTGACACGCTAGGCATCTCAGTGACAGTTGCTTATTTTTTAACACGTTTCGAATTTTGGGTATTCGTTTGATTCTGACGCTACATTTACTGCTTACGGAAGGTCGGATCAGGTTTTATTATTTTAATTGTAAAAAAATATTTATCTTCTTATTAAAAAAATATTCGGGTTGATAGCTTAAAATATCCTATTCTTTCAGGATACATTCTTAAATTGGGGGGTAAAAATAAATGAACAGTGCCAATTTATTAAAAAAATATTTATTTATAGTTTGTATTTATTACTTCAAGACAAATTATAAGCCTACATAAAAGTGTTCAGAGATAAAAATTAATTGATCATTCTAAACTAAAGTATCTAAATTACAACTTAAATATGGTGAAGTTATGTAGCAGGTACTATGATTTTTCCTTACTCCCCAAAGCATCTTGTATTTCCGCAAAGCTCTTGCCTTTCGTCTCCGGCAATCTAAACGCTATAAACATCGCCAGCACAGCACAGAACACAGCAGAAGCCCAGAACGTAGGCGCTGGGCCGATGGCGCTTATGATATCCGAGAAATACCGCACCGTCAAAAAAGACGGCACAATTCCTATAAGTAGGGTTGTCGCCACGCCGATCCCACGAGATCGGTCGTCGAATAACTCTGCTATTATAACCCACAGCAGCGAACCCATACCTGCACTATAACAAAATACTATTATTAATAAAGATATCAGTGGCAGATAGTTCAAAAACCCTGACACTTGCACTCCAATTTCACTCAGCTTAAAAAACAAACCTAAACCAAGCATGCCTATAGTCAGTCCAAGAAGAGTAAACACCAAAATAGGCTTCCTTCCAAACCTGTCCGTGGTCATCAGAGTAGAAAAACTAGCTAAAAGATTTATAGCGCCAATAATCCCGGACGCCACTTCAGATCTTATGCTCGTTTGCGTAGCGTCCAATATCGTCTGAAGGTACGTCATCACGCAATTATACCCAATCAGGTATACGAAGACGGTTATAAAACCGGACTTTCCTAGACCTTTCTGGAATAATTTGTTGCGGAATATCGTCAGCAGACTCGTCTTTTCATCGTTTTTGTTCTTCAAGTATTCTTTAAGTTCCTCGTTGGCGTTAAACTCCGAGCCTCTTAAAAATATTAGCACCTTTTTGGTTTCCTCTTTTCTGCCTTTAGAATATAAGAAGCTTGGACTATCAGGCAAGAATATAGTGGGTATGCTTGTAGCAATCACAAACAGTGTCAACATGAGATTCAGTTGGAAGTACGAGATAAACGGTCCAACGCTAAGCATGATCATTGAGCCGATCGATGTAAATATTTGCAGCATCACACCCAAAGCGCCGCGGACTTCTTTACTCGCTATCTCCGAAGCATATATCGGCACCACACATAGGAGAATTCCTTCAGATAGCCCGTTGATGGCCCGGCCTAGTAACAACATCCAAAAATCATTCGCGAATAGGAATAAAAAAGCTGTGGCCAGTTTGGCTACGCTAGATAGGATCACGCAATACTTCCGTCCGATGTAATCCACCAACGCAGATGCCACTACATACCCTAATGCTCCTGTTAGGAATGAGACTGACACAATCCATGATGCTTCGTTTTGCTCTAAAGGCCTAGGTAATACTGTTTCAGTGGCATTACCTAGTTTCACTAACACAGGAGATGGCCAGTTGATGCCTAAACCAAAGCTGAGACAGTTCAAATTAATCGCAAACACGACTAAATATTGTCGAACGAGTGCGTTAGAAAACACTTTCATTTTAAAGTTCACCGTTTCACGTAAAAGTATGAACAATCCGATACACACGTCATATGTCTTCGATGTTCAGACAACAATTATATCTTTTTATAAATACTAATGCAGTAATGCACGCATTAAGCGTTTAAATGGATTTTCCACATCACAACAGACTCTATGATAGCGTGCAAGATAACTGCAACAAAGAGGATGCACTTGTAGATACCTAATATTTATCTTTGATCCATTTATCTGGCTGGGTATTATCTTTATGCTTTGTATTAGCTGCATTTATAGACACATGTTAGTAGAGATAACATAGGTGACCGTGGTCTAATCTGGGCACATAGAACGTGTTCACATAGTGATAAGGAAGTTAATAGACGGGAGTAATTCCTTCCCAATTCATTTTTTAAACCTGTATAGTGACATTAAAGTAGGGGCATCGTAAGAAGTCGTTTTTGACGTTTGTTTGCACATGAAGTTCTGTAAATGTTGACAGTTAGTATAATGGAGCAAATGTCAAACTTCATTGTTGCCTGTACGGAATAGTGATGTTACTACTGTTGCTGCAATTTACCGATACGTCAATCGAAATAAATAAGTAAACCTTTTTTTATGGAGGTACGAATAATTGCTATAATAATAGGTACGTACATATTTTCTAAAAGTTTGTTATGGTTTCGACAGGTCCTCGCGAGCCCGTGTGCCCGGTAGATACGCTGCTTTACAGACTGTGTGGAACTTGACAACCAGATAAATGTCAAAATTGTTATTCAATTCAATGTATTTATTCATAAGCTACTCGTAGTATTAACACCAAATCACTTATATGCTAGTTACATCATAAAAATAAATAAAAAATTAAAATAATGTCAAAATAATTCCATAATAATAATAATAGTAAGCACATAATAATTACAAATTCAATTATAAAATCAAGTATAATTTTATTTTTCGTAGAATAATAATTTATATACCTCTACGTTATTTATCACCTAGATGTGCTCTGATTTTAATAAATGGTTTTAGTGAGTTTATATACTGTATATACGGCATTTCTCTATTTGGCATATCTACATTGCACTCTGAGCTAGCAGCACGCAAGTTTGCCAATGTGGGTTGGGAGTGGATCGCTGCAGGCTGGCAAACTCGCGCCCATGCTCATGGTCTCAACCACTGTCAGTTCTGCATTGACATTTGTTGACCCTTGATTTTTAATTTTGAACACTGTTTATGCTTCTGATTGGATATAGTTACTATATCTCGCTAACAGAGGTTGTGGATGCTATGAATTTTGCTTATAGAGGTCACGTCCTATCCGTGATGATGTTTTATACCTAAATGCGACTTTATGTCATTATGACGTCACCGGCTCCAAAGTTTCGCTGCCTGCTAATGATTCTAAGTAAAATTACCAAACACTTTTTTAATTCGGATTACCTAACACTTTTTTAATTAAACTTTTTCAATGGCAAGTATCAGATCTAACGCCCTTTCGCACTTGACTGAAAATTTTACGACGGTAAAATCGAGCGTTTCTCAACACTATTGTGAGCTGTCAAAAACGACTTCTTTCGATGCGGCTACTTTAGTGACGGACACATTTTTTTACAAACTTAACATAGTACACCAAACGAAGGAAACTCAGAGGAAAAAACTCGTGTATAAGCGAATTTTGGCATAGTTGTAGGGAATGGTGTTTTAAACCACATACTAAAAGTACTGGTGGTTAGGGGTGGAGCTAACGGGGGGAGAGGGGTGTAAAGGTCCTTATTTTTAATTTTTAGTTAATAACTCGTAAACCGTGGCTTATAGCAAAAAACGTTCTAGTACATAAGTAATCTACATAAAATTCTCTACAAAAAAGATGTATGAATGTTTCCTTTGGGATCAATGTGTCATGAGATAAGAAAGCACGAAGATGGACACTAAAGAAATAAACACATTTGTTTAAGTAGGTATGGCACATACAGAATGCTCGCGAGCATTCCAAAAGATTTTAATGCTCAATTCCTGACCATATTTAGAGTCTTTAATGTCCTATAAAATTTCCTGGATTCGGCTTGGTTTCAGAAATAATCAACCTTTTTTTCGAAATAAGTTTTTCGACGTAACTCGTCATAAAACTTCTTTTTGTTTACAATGCTACCACAATATGTTTTAATATTACCACACCTTTATCCTGGCAATCAAAAAATGGGAATAAACTTGACGAAATAACCAGTCCCTAAAAAAATATTAAAATAAATAATTTTTACTGTACAAGTAAATTGCACATTCATCTAAACATTCATTTACACCATCAGCGTTATGTTTGTATAAAGTTTCGCAACCAGCCTATTAATTGTTCATTATTATCATCGAATTAATCACGTTCGCTATTCTATAAGTGTGCACACCTATCAAGTTAAATAAATCAATTTTATCTCATAAAATTGTCTTTCGTGTTCATAAATACTATAAAGAAGTCTATCAAGTAAATGTGAGAGTTAGCAAGTACTCTTACATTTACAAATTGTTGTTATGGTAAAAAGTACTGAAAATGTCAAAAAGTATTCAAAAAGTCTAAAATAAAAGAGAAAAAAATATTTTTTTTGGTGGCATTTGACATTATGTATCATAATCATTTTTGTTTATTTTGATATCTAGAATGCATACTTAAAATATTTTGGAATGCTCGTCGGGCCGGGCGCGCCCTGTATGCTTATTTGTAAAAATAAAATTCCTTATTATCTTCTAAACCTAAAATATTCTCATAATCATCGTCAAAAGATTTTAACTATGCATTCTAGACATCAAAACAAACAAAAAACATTATGAGACCTACTGCAAATACCACCAAAAAAATTTTTTTTTTCTTTTTTTTTTTAGACTTTTTGCATACTTTTTAACATTTCCAGTACTTTTCATCACAGCAAAAATTTGTTAAAATTATTTATTCAAATTTTTTTTTTTGGGACAGGATTTTTCGTCAAGTTTATTCCCATTTTTTGATTGCCAGGCCAAAGGCGTGGTAATATTAAAACACATTGTGGCAGCATTGTAATCAAAAATAAGTTTTATGACGAGTTACGTCGAAAAACTTATTTCGAAAAAAGGGTTGATTATCTCTGAAACCAAGCCGAATCCAGGAAATTTTACATAACATTAAAGACTCTAAATATGGTCAGGAATTGATTTGAATCTTTTGAAATGTTCGCGAGCATTCTGTATGTGCCATACCTACTTAAACAAACGTGTTTATTTCTATAGTGTCCATCTTCTTGCTTTCTTATCTCATGACACATTGATCCCAGAGGAAACATGCGTATGTCTTTTTTGTAGAGAATTTTATGTAGATTACTTATGTCCTAGAACGTTTTTTGCTACAAGCCACGGTTTACGAGTTATATACGAAAAATTAAAAATAAGGACCTTTACACCCCCCTCCCCCCGTTAGCTCCACCCCTAACCACCAGTACTTTTAGTACATGGTTTAAAACACCATTCCCTACAACTATACCAAAATTCGCTTATACACGAATTATTTCCCTCGATAGGCAACTTTTGGTCTTAGTTAGGTGGGCTAACAATAAATAACGAACGAATACATCAGTCTTTGATAGAAAGCGAAAAGAGTCACGCTATAATTATAATTAAACGGTTATTAAAAATTAAATAAAACGTGTATTTACTCATTACGCGTGAAATGTTTCGCAGAGCCTAGGCCTCCATTGTCAAGCACTGAAGCCGCGTTCTGTTATAGTTATTATGTATCACGAAAGTTTATACTTTCACGCTGTGATGTTTCAAACCGTGACTATCTAACTTTAACACAGATTATATTTCGCATGTTTTTTTTATTCGTTAAAAGTGTCCGGTAATACCTATACGGGGTGACATTTGGGTCGTGGAGCAAGAGGGTATTCCTAATTTATTTTGACACGTGTGTCACGACCACGTTCGAATGTTATGGGGTTCTAAGAAGTCCAACATTTTGATACTTATTTGTGAAGTAGCCCATGCGTCGAGCAGATATAGAGATCAACTTAAAAAAAAATAATATAGAAAATTAAGTTAAGTTAACGTTAACTTTCTAAACATCGCTGTGATAACTCACTAATCTATAATTATAAGAAATATCCGAGAGTTAACAGGGTTGGTTGTCTCCATAGTGAAAGTTGCTCAGCGTGACCGTACCTACTACCCTCTCTACTCTTGCTGCACGACCCATATGTCACCCTGCATATTGATTAAACAGTGTTAAAATAATTAAGTTAGTGGGTTTATTTGCGTAAGTTAAGAAAGTACCCAATCGTACGATCAGCAAATATGGATACAACTTATCGACGCAATCAATTAACTAATGACGATTTTCGTCATCATCAGCCTAACTCAGTCCATTGCTGGACGTAGGCCTCTCCTATTACCTTATGCGTAGGGACGCATTGAGAGGTATATGCTCATAATCGCCACTGGCAAGTGTATTGGCGATCACATTATTGTGTCCAATATGATGACGCTCCCCGTCATCAATATTCAATAAATTTATGATTAATGACACTTCAATCCCTTAGTCGAGTCTTACGACACCCACGCGGCAATTCATTTCAAATAACACTAAATAATGATTATGATGTTTTTAAGATGAAATTGTTAAATATAATATTTTATTCTTTAATTTATTTCACTTTCGATTAAAAATACAAAAAATTACAACTTACAAATAACACAAATTACTAAAATTAAATTAACATTCAATTCACACACACAGCTTATCACATTACAACCCCGTCCCTTGCCGTTTCCGGTGCAAAAGTACCCATAACGCTGGCAGCATTTCGACGCTGGATAGCCATGGATAAATTGGATAACCTTTGCACCAGAAACGACTCAGAGCGGGGATCCTCTCCCTTTAGTCTGAGCCGGCGACCAATGTCCTGCAAGTGCCCTCTGGACAATGTCGTTTAGGGCGTGGTGTCTCGGATATTTTATTTCATAAAAACATACAGTTTACCTACAGATCAAAAACAATACCAGCTAAATTATACCTAGATGTCTCGCATGAACACGAGTTTAACAAAATGATACGTTTGTCCAATTTGATAATAGTAAACCTAATTGCAAAGACAGTGTTGCTTTACACCACTACAAATGCAATTTCAAGCTCTTTATAATTCATCTATGAATAATCCTATTATGCAGGTATAACGGGTACCGGCAGGGGTCGTCAGAGCGTGCGATGAAGGACGGCTACGAGCGACCCAAGCCGGAGAAAAACAAGGTCAAGTTCTCGGACACCGTCACTATTGCTGTTGTCGCCTCTGTAAGTAATCTTAGTAAAGGATGAAAAATATTACTTTGCTTGTTGTTAGCTGACGATATTGCCGGACAGCAGACCGACAACATCGACAATCCTGATGATGCCTCGTAGAGAGGCGAAACACGTATCGAGTATAGTGTTGTTGGTGGTGGTTTGTTATAGTTATTAGCGTATTTTTTTTATTAAAGTTAATTCATGTAAAAAATACGCTAGTTACTTGCGTATTTTTTGCGGGTTACACTAATTAAGTACACGTTCTGTATCGCGGAAGAGCAAAGTAATATTGTTCATCCTTTAATATGGACTTCCGCAAAGCAACGCTTGATTCAATTAATTAGTAATCTTAGTGCATTTTTTAGGGTTCCGTAGTATACCCGGAATCCTTATAGTTTCGCCACGTCCGTCTGTCCGTCTGTCTACAGCATAGTTCAGTGGCTATTAGTACTAGAAATCTGCAATTTGGTACAGATATACTTATTAACCATGCCGACAAAGTAGTACAATAAAAACTAGAAAAACGATTTTTTCACTCACTTCCAACTCGTGAAGTGGGGATGATTTTTTTAATTTGATGTAATCCTATGGGTATCATTGAATAGGTATCTTAAAAGGAATAAGGGTCTTAAAAGAAAGTTTTTTTCTAAAAACAATGTTTTCAGAAATAGCCGCTCCAGAATTAAAATAAATTGTCCCTCTAACTTTTGATCCGTGAGTCCAAAAAATGTGAAAAAAATCGTGAATAGTGGGCTTATAGAATACTTTAAATTAAACTATTTCGAACATAATCGGCCCAGCCGTTCGCATAACTACGGAACCCTATACTGAGCATGGCCCGACATGCTCTTGCCCTTTTTTTTACTGTTCGGGTAATCAGGGTATTTTTTTTCAGGAAGGTAACGTGGGGTCCGTAGCACGGGAGCTAGCGGATAGCCTACCATTGTGCGCGCCGCACAATTACCTGGCGGCCTTCGCGCCGCCGCCGCCGCCCGGTACCAACGACTACGTCGAAGTGTGACGCACCTAGCACTTGCATGACGCACTGGCACGTACCTGCATTGTTATAGATTTAAGCCGCCCAAGCAAATACCACACTTGACAGACTGACTTTAAGAAGATTATTGCTAAAAATAAAAAATCTACACCTTTATGATGAATGTTAAATCCTTACAAATGTATCTAATATCAATTTTTTTTTATCTTTATTGGAGAAACAACAGAAGTAGTGACAATAAAGGTGTTTAAGATCTAAAGTACTAAAACTAGGTGTACACATACTTCCTTAAACGCTCTCACTAAGAGGTTGTAAGGTAGATATAGTAATGCTACGGTAAACTAATCTAAACTTGCATACTTTGCAGCTAAACAATCAATAAAATGTTTATGCAATGTTTATACGATATATATTATTGCTGTCTCAGTTAAGTTATTATTAGCACTTCAGTTAGAACAAATCAAAATCACAATGCTAAAGTCAAGATTTAGTGCAGAAATGACTAGTACACTAACTAATAGTAACGTGATGAACAACTACCTTCGCCTTCGCGCTCCGCCGCCCGGTATCAACGACTACGTCGAAGTGTGACGCACCTAGCACTTGCATGACGCACTGGCACGTACCTGCATTGTTATAGATTTAAGGACCACCCAAGCAAATAGCTTGACAGACTGACTTTAAGAAGATTATTGCTAAAAATAAAAAATCTACACCTTTATGATCAATGTTAAATACTTATAAATAAATAAATAAAGTAAATAAATATATTGGGACATCTTACACAAATCGGCCTAGTCTCACGGTAAGCTCAATTAAGGCTTGTGATGTGGGTACCAAGCGACGATATATTTAATATATACATAGGTACATATAAATACTTAAATACATACACAGCCATGACCAAGGAACAAATATTTGTGATAAATAAATACACAAATAATGCCCTCGCCAGGATTTGAACCCGGAACCTCCAGCTTCGTAGGCAGGGTCACTACCAACTAGGCTACGGAGGCTGACAAATACTTACAAATGTATCTAATAACAAATGTTAGCACTTCAGTTAGAACAAATCAAAACCACGATGCTAAAGTCAAGATTTAGTGCAGAAATGACTAGTACACAAACTAATAGTAACGTGATGAACAACTACCTCCGCCTTCGCGCCGCCGCCGCCCGGTACCAACGACTACGTCGAAGTGTGACGCACCTAGCACTTGCATGACGCACTGGCACGTACCTGCATTGATATAGATTTAATGACCACCCAAGCAAATACCACACTTGACAGACTGACTTTAAGAAGATTATTGCTAAAAATAAAAAATCTACACCTTTATGATCAATGTTAAATCCTTATAAATGTAATAACAAATGTTAGCACTTCAGTTAGAACAAATCAAAATCACAATGCTAAAGGTACAAGTAACTAGCTATTAAGATTGACAAAGCCTGTTGCGGATTTCATCTTTGTACCTAATTGTATGTGACGATGCCTATTGTTGATATTCTGTTGTAGCCATACCTGACGAAGCCTGTGTTGCGGATGTTGATTGTGATTTAGATAATTGATTTGATGAATAAATATTTTTTTGGATTATATGCTAAAGTCAAGATTTAGTGCAGAAATGACTAGTACACTAACTAATAGTAACGTGATGCACAACTACCTGGCCGCCTTCGCGCCGCCGCCGCCCGGTACCAACGACTACGTCGAAGTGTGACGCACCTAGCACGACGCACGACGTATTTGCATGACGCACTGGCACGTATCTGCATTGTCAATAGACTTAGGACCGCCCACTACATATTATCAAACCGGAATCAGAAAGGGATTCGAGAGTATACTGTTGACACAAAAAATGACACAAGATTAACCAAGAAAAGAGTTGTTTATACAGCGTGTTTTTCTTCATATGCTATAACTTTAATGGAAGCTTATTTAGGTCAAATATAACTAATTTCCCTAAGAAAGTAGTGTTTTAACTCTTACTGTTATTGAGTTATTAAAAAAAAATAGTTTAATCACTGAACATGTGTATTGCAACCTTTATTACATTCTAATGTTACTTATTTTGACATGTGCCGTCAGTTACCTGAGATTAACTTTTATTTTATTCTTAAGGTTCTCTCACACTTACCATTTCATTTATTATATGAAAACAAAAAAAAATCTTTTTTATCGAATTTTCCAAAAGCCTGTATACCAGACAACTTCTATTAATGACCCAAGTAACCTGTCTTATTTATAGCATATCGAAACGAACACCCTGTAGATGTAGTGAGTGATTAATTAATCTATTGTCTGTAAGTTATTGCACTTAAACTATAAATATATGAATAAAACTATAAAAATATCCTAGATTTACTTATACGCTGTTGTGTGCTTGTACTTTCGAATCCCATTCTAATCGCGGTTTGATAATACCACACTTGACTTGACAGACTGACTTTAAGTATATTACAATGAAAAAGTGTTAAACTTTAAACCCTGATAGAAGTATCTAATCAATGTTAGCATTTAATTTACAACAAATCAAAACCTCAATGCTACCCAAATCAAAATTTAGTTCAGTATTTATGTACTAGTACACGGATATTATTTCGAACAATGACGCCCATTTCCACCATTAAGAATATTACTAGGAAAGCTACCTGTTAAACCCTGATAAAAACATCTAATAGCTCAATTTTAGCATTTTAATAAATCAAAGCCACCTGGGTGCTTAGACAAGTTGCCAATCGCTAGCGCTTAATCGTCAATCGTAAGCGAAACGCAGCTAACTGTCTTTGTCGCACTAATATGAAAGAGTGTCAGAGAGGAAAACTACGAAACGCTACTAAGCGCTAGCGATTGGCAACTTGCCCAAGCATCCTGTTATTAACAACCTCTTAAAATGTGACGCACGACGCATGACACACCACGCATGAAGCACACACATCAGGGCACTGCATTTATCATCAAAATATAATTCACCCCTCATTTTGTATGTTCACGTTTGTGCTGTATGTACTTACTGTCAATTATTAATTTATTATGCAATTTGTGACTTACGTTTACGTAATAAAGAAGTATGTATGAACTAACCCCCATTATTCGTAAACGTGCAAATCTAGCAAGCTGATACGAACACGAGAAACTTATCAGCTTGCTAAGTTTGAAGACGTTTATGAATAAGGGTGTTTTATAATTTTCACTACCAGAATATATGTGTTAGTTTTTAGAAAAACGTCCCACTTTGTCGCTTACCATAAAGACGAGATTTACTTGTATCTTCATATGAATAAACTGACAAAGCGGCTTTATGGCAAACGACAAAGTAGGACGTTTTACTAAACTCACAAACATGTACGAAATTTAAAAATATATACTACCGACCGCTGCGCTAAACTAAGTTGCCGCCTGCCGGCTCCGTTGAGCAGAAATAAATAAATAAATATCTTGGGACATCTTACACAAATCAACCTAGTCCCACGGTAAGCTCAATTAAGGCTTGTGATGTGGGTACTAGGCGACGATATATATAATAGATAGATACATATAGATACTTAAATACATAGACAGCCATGACCAAGGAACAAATATTTGTGATAAATAAATACACAAATAATGCCCTCGCCAGGATTCGAACCCGGAACTTTCAGCTTCGTAGGCAGGGTCACTACCAACTAGGCTACGGAGGCTGCCAACAAAATAGTATACACACCTCGGCCGTTAAATGGGAAAGCCTCGGATCACATGTTTGTCGGAATCGGCTTCGCCTCGGCCTACAATTTCCGTCATCCGACACATTTCCCACTTAAACGGCGTTGGCATGTAATCTAAAATTTTACTGTACAACTAAGTACCTACGTTGTCAAAAATAAAAAAAATATTTTGCTTTTCCGTATGTAGTTGAATCATGTGTGTTAAAAAATATTCAGTAAAATTGGTAACGTAACACACTTCGGACTTTGGCCGAGAGTGCTCCGAACGAGGGTCATCTTAATTGATCAAAACATTTCAAGTAATATAAATTAAGTGAGTTACCAGTTTTACTAAATATGTTTCTATGTTTGAGACTCACTCATGTGTGAATGCTAACATTAATTTATTTGTTACAGAAAATGCTGCTCAAAAACCGCCTAAAATTAAAGTAGTACATTTTGGTATGGTTTAATATTTCACATCATTCCAAATGTAAAAGTAATACTTTAAGAAAATGATATACTTTTTATTAATATCTAGTTCTTAATCCGTCCATTAGTTTTAAAAGATTATTTTTTACGACAATTTTATTATATAATATAAGATTTTATTTTACTAAGACATTTTTAATAATAGTATTGAATTTGAGACAAAGCAAAAATAAGTAAATATACAATAAAGTTTCTGTTTTTATATATTTATTCAGTATACAAATATTTTTATATCAGATTTAAGAAGATTGTATTCTGACAAACATCTGCAGTTCCAGGGTTGTGATTTTAACAGTTTTAATAAACCTTGTTCAACATACTTATTCTTGATTTTATTATTTCTATCTTTTCTATTATCTTTCGTTAGCGTACCTTACTTACCGTACACTTTTATATATTTGATCAAACAGCTGCATTGGGCCAATCATTCGAGGATCAATGGGTCACATTCATCCGAGTTAAACACTCTGCTTTTCATTTCGACTTTGAGGAAGTAAAAGAATCGATTAAGTTTCAATAAAATATACTTTCGACCCTATGGACGGAAGAGCAACTTTCGACCCGCCTAACTACATAAAAAACTTACTAATCAGAAAAGAGACATGAAAATGAAATTATTATATAAACATACGTTGCGTTAGTGTAGACGGCAGTACAACTCCTCCCTGTATTGTTTCGTGTCTAGTATACGTCTAATAAATACCAATAATTTTAACATAAAATGTATGTGCACTTCAGGTTTAAGGTTTTAAATTGGTTATAAAACCAAGATTGTGTTCTGAAAGTGTGTGATTATGAAATAATGCAAGTTTGCTGGTTTCTTTAATTTTTTTTTATTTTCAACTGACGAATGGGGTTTGTGACGATTGTCAGAAAGATTGTTTGGCGTCCGCCATGACAACTTTAACCTTTTGGACACCAATTACTAATATATCGGCACCATAGGTTCAACGTGAAAGACAGTTACGCAAGTCACGGTCCATAGAGCAAGCAATATAGACCTACACGTATATGCATAAAGTTCAAAATTTCAAATTCAGTTTTGACGATATGGTAACGTGGCTATTTGTACTAGATGCGGTGTCGAAAATGATACGTCTAAGCACTGATCAGTGCACGTGGAACCTATTAGAAAAAAAAATCGCAACACACGAGAGGAGCCTCGTAAGCCCCACCATACTGTTTTCTGTCAGTCTTATTTTGAACCTTGCCATGTAAGGAAATGCGACTTTATTATGTTTATAAAAGGTTTAAATTTCATTGAAGTGGAATGTACATTGGGCGTTATGAGGTGAACGTTTTGACAGCTAAGAGGCGAAACGATGTGCCGTGATACTGACACTAAGGCAGTCGTGATTTTTAAGCAAAATTGAACTTTACGCCGGTCCGCGTAAGTTCCTACTGCATTGACGTAACTGTCGGCCAGTGCAGTCATTGGCGTCGTCACGATTTTCCATTGTCGTCTATGGCCACTGTGGCGCGGTAAAGGTTAAACATCGTCGCTGGCGTGGTAGGTACAACCACAGGTACAACAGCGCTCGACAACAACTTCAGTTGTTCTTAGCGTTCAAAGGCAAAGCTGAATAATAGAAACCACATTCCAAAAAATAAATCTTATAGAATACATTTTTAGTATTAGCTGGCCAGTGATTGCATTCTAGCAGTGAATGCGTTTTGTGCCTGAAATAGTACTGACTAATTACTGTGACCCACATAGTAAGTGGATTGAGTGAGCACACTCCAAAAAAATATAATAATATCCTCATCCTGCCCAATGTGATTCCCAAGGAGATAGATTAGAGGAGATTCGATTGTCAAATTATAAATGAAAAGCTTGTTTAGGTTGAGCTTACACTCGAAATTATTTTATTTTACGTAAAATGTAAGAGAAACTATACTTTTACATACATTTGGTTTCAATTTCAATAGCCCAAACTGAGTATGACAGCAAGGACAAGGATAGAGAATGGACTGGTGTAGAGTGAAATGTAGATGTCGACAAACATGTAAGAAAACAAAACGGTAGTTGTTAAACTTTAATTTGGATCTTTTACACTTTTTATGTCAACCCGCAGATGGTAGAGAAAAATATATAACAATCTAATCCTTCAGCTTCTTCTTAGGGCGGAGGTTGTTGGTGTGGCCGCACTTGGTCTTACGGCAGTTGGTGGCACGGGGGTGCAGGCGGGCATAGCATTTGCGGCAGATCATCTTGTCGCAGTTGTACTTCATGGCCAGGATACGGAGAGAGGGCTCAATGGTACCTGGAAAAGAGAAACTGGCATTTAATTTGATTGATCTAAAGAAATACATAGATTATAGTATTGTTCTTCCCACCAAACACAAAAATAAGTGAAATTATACTAGTTAATAATAATAACCACTGGTGCTAGCAACCACTTATTAGATGCACTTATTATCTAATGATCATGATTACAACAAAATATGACCATACACAATTTAAGTACCCAAAGTTTAGTTTAAACCATGTTAGTTCTGAATACAAATGCAACAGTTACATTTGTTACATTTTTTTAAAATGTAAGTTCATACAAAATTTTATTACATCCAAAGATCATTGAGAACTTCAAAATCTCCTGAATAATGTCATAAAATATGGCCAATAGGAAAACTTATTGGAGTTTCATACTAACCTCCTCTAAGCCTGAGCACCAAGTGAAGGGTGGATTCCTTCTGAATGTTGTAGTCGGACAAGGTGCGGCCATCTTCCAACTGTTTGCCGGCGAAGATCAATCGCTGCTGGTCCGGGGGGATGCCCTCCTTGTCCTGGATCTTGGCCTTCACATTCTCGATGGTGTCAGACGCCTCCACCTCTAGGGTGATGGTCTTCCCCGTGAGGGTTTTTACGAAGATCTGCATTGTGGAACTGGAAAGGTTTTTGTGCAATTTAGTACGTGTGGCGGGTGACGACTCTAGAAGTGAAGGCGGAAAACAAAAGAAAATTCGCAATCGTCAAAGTGACAACGCCACGCGGAATTTTAAAATTCGAACATCACTCTTATTGTTGAAAATGGCGGATTCACTGTATGCATAAAAGGATTTACAGATACTTGTTAAAACGACCTATTTTAGAAAGATCACTTTATAAACACGATTTTTATATAAAACTACAACATAACCACTCACCTTTTCCAACGTGCTCAAGAAAAGAACTGTCAAAATCACCGACAAAATATGGCGTCTTTCGGCAACTCGCCAGTACAAAAAATAGGTTTGACAAATACAAATCAAACTGCATAATTGCATTTCGAATGACTAAATGAACGTGTCTCGTTCGATTAATTCGAACTCTTTATTTTAGTTTTATCTCTTATTTTATAATTTAATTTAAGCTGAAGCAGAATTGCCAGACACAAAATGTTATTTACGTACA
>JALPQI010021695.1:0-11095 GCA_025490895.1 Thaumatotibia leucotreta
AGAGATTGTTGGACGGAGTATACAATGTTATAAGCACATTATCATCACTCGTGATATGGAATATTTCGATATTATTATTATTATTATCTTTATTGGAGAAACAACAGAAGTAGTGACAATAAAGGTGTTTAAGATCTAAAGTACTAAAAACTAGGTGTACACATACTTCCTTAAACGCTCTCACTAAGAGGTTATAAGGTAGATACAGTAATGCTACGGTAAACTAATCTAAACTTGCATACTTTGCAGCTAAACAATCAATAAAATGTTTATACGATATATGTTATTGCTGTCTCAGTTAAGTTACGTTGTCTCAGCTATCAAGTATTTGTTTCCGGAAAAGTGGTCTGCTTGTATTATACATGTCTAAGGTCGTAAATAGTTTGTTATAAGAGTTACAAAGGCGGCGTAAAGGGGCGCGGTTGCCAGCGTTAGTCGAGCTGGTCGGGACGGCGAACAGGGCGGCTGAGCGTGAGGTACACCGGGACGGGACCCTGAAACGGATGTGTTCCAGCAGCTCCGTGCAGTCATAGTTATCTCTGCATATGTTATGGAGAACCATCATGTCCGAACATTTCCGTCTATTTTCTAGGGATGGTAATTTATAATGCTTTAATAAATTAGAGTAAGACATATATTTTCCTGTTAAGCGCCTGTGCGTTGCCCGCAAAAACTTATTTTGTATCATTTCAATAGCATAAGAATATTTAGAATAAAACGGGTTCCAAACAATAGAGGCATAGTCCAAATGGGTCAGAACTAAGGCCTTATACAAAATAATATATGTAGACGGTTTCTTAAATACTTTTGCTGTTCTTAATACAAATCCCAACATTTAATACGCTTTAGAAACGATTCGTTCAACATGGGTGCTAAAATCTAATTTGTATTAAATCTATTATCATGAATCATGTTTCAAGATAAATTTATAGACTTTAATTATGATTAAAATTGTATAATAAATAATTGCGACAGTTGAGTAACAATATTTTTATTATACTTCATATATTACATACGTTTTAGAAAGCCTTGGTCATAATCCGCTGAGTAATTCGGTTAAGATAGCATTTATAGATACTTAGATACTGACAATTATGATAACATAATGTGCTCAAACATCAGAATGATTGTCCAAAATAAAAGCAAAGACGCTCAGTAATGTTGTTTTCATCTACCGATATCTCAAGATACGCGTACACGTCAGTCGTTTGCCAGCTTTCATTTAATACGGACATGAGTTTATCCGGTAAAGTGGCTTTAGTGACAGGCGCGAGCTCCGGCATTGGAGCAGCGGCAGCCATTTTGTTTTCAAAAGAAGGCGCCCACGTCGTCATCGTTGGTCGGAATGACGCTAAACTTAACAAAGTCGCGCAGCAATGCCCAGGTGAAACCCTCATCATAAAAGCTGATGTCTCCAACGAAGAATCTAACACCATTGTCCAGAAAACCGTAGACAAATTTGGAAGATTGGATATCCTAATCAACAACGCAGGATTCTCGAAGCAAGGTTCGCTACTCGACGGCAAAATGCTTGAAGCTTACGACGATATAATGAAGACAAACGTACGTGCTGCTATCCATCTCACGACTCTAGCAGTTCCACATTTGATAAAGACAAAAGGAAACATCATTAATACATCGAGCACAGGATCTTTACACGTTCCTAAAGTGCCTCAGCAAGCGTCTTACTGCATTTCGAAAGCTGCTTTAGACCATTTTACCCGCTGCGCCGCGTTGGAGCTAGCTTCCTCTGGGGTAAGAGTGAACAGTGTCAATCCAGGACCTGTTAAAACGGATATTCTGGAAAATTCTGGCTTACCAAACCCAGATGCCATATGGGAGAGATTTAGAAACAGTACGGCTTTGAATAGAATTGGAGAGCCTGAAGAAATAGCAGAGTTGATGTTGTTTTTAGCCAGTGACAAGGCGAGAAGCATAACTGGATCTATTTACGTATCTGATAACGGATATTTACTCAAAAATTAGTATCAATGCCTTAAAGCAGTCAACTGTAAACAATTGAGTGGTAATTGTAATTAGGTGCATAAGTGGAAGATAATTATTAATCTGTGCAAATATAAAACATGGTAACCGAATGTCTATGCTACCATCAGATTCATCATTAATATTCTTATGTGGATAATAAAGTGCCTTTTCAATAGTTTTTAGTATTATTATCCAGTTATTAGGATGGTATCTTATCTTATCATTCTTATCAATACATTTTTGTACATGTTTCATCCCTGTTTATTGCCACGATTAATTAGGTTTATACTGTTTAATTCCCTTATCATCACTTTTTGTTTAAACTGAAATAAGATAAGTACGACTAGGAATACATTAGGTACTTTGTCAGCCTCCGTCGCCTAGTCGGTAGTGACCCTGCCTACGTAGCAGAAGGTCTCATGTTCGAATCCCGACGAGCACATTATTTGTGTATTTATTTATCACAAATACACACCAAAATCGAGTTTTATTTTTAATTAAGTGCTAAGTTGTCGTTAAGAACCTGACTACAATTAAGGTTTTATAATCTCACACTGATTAGGTGTCCCTAAAATTGAAAACACCCAGTTAAATAGATAGAGAGAGCGCTGAGAAAAACTGACCACCCTAAAAAACGGCCAACCAAGACCAACATGCATGCAGAACCTACTGTCATTATCATCATTTCTAGCCAGGATGCTTAGCCAAGTTGCCAATCGCTTGCGCTTAGTAGCGTATCGTAGTTTTCCCTCTCTGTCACTCTTCCATATCAGTGCGACAAAGACAGGTACCTGTCTTTCGATTACGATTGACGATTAAGCAATTGGCACCCTGATCTCCACTGCTGAACGTAGGTAAGCCTCTCCTTTGGACCTCAACATAACCTATATATATCAGCCAGCCTCTGTAGCCTAGTTGGTAGTGACTCTACCTACGAAGCTGGAGGTTCCGGGTTCGAATCCCGGCGAGGGCATTCTTTGTGTATTTATTTATAACAAATGTTTGTTCCTTGGTCGTGGCTGTGTATGTATCTAAGTATCTACACGTATCTATCAATTATATATATCGTCACCTGGTACCCATATCACAAGCCTTAATTGAGCTTACCGTGGGATTAGGTTGATTTGTGTAAGATGTCCCAAGATATTTATTAATTAATTTATTTATATATGTACCAATCGTCAGTAGATAAAAAAAATGTCAACAAATATGACTTTTCATAGTATTTGAAGTCTTTGACACATATCGTGAGACACGTTCGCAGATATACAGGGTGTAAGTCTCATAAAGGCGAAGCTCTTAACGGGTGTTAGTTTAGGACATAATAAGTACATTTAGATAACTTTTACTTAAAATTAGAGCAACAATTTTATCTATACAAAATAATTCGGCGCGCAATGTAGAGCAACATACTCAAGTTAAACGCTCGTTAACAGCTAATTTCAAAAGCAGATGACATAATTACCATATCAATAATAACAAATGTTCGTACCTACATTGCTGCTCCGAAAATTAAAAAAAAAAATGTGCGTAATTAAGTGTGACTTTAAAAAAAACTCTTAATACATGATTACACTGATGAATTCCATGCCTAATTTAACTGATCGCCCGTATTAGATTTACACGCGGTATTTTTACGTTAATACTAACCCCCTTATTCATAAACATCTGTTAACTTAACAAGCCGCTAATAATTGTTTGTCCCTTTCGGTCTTATCAATGTGTCCATAAGAGCAAAAGGGACAAACAATATTTAGCGGCTTGTTAAGTTAGCAGACGTTTATGAATAAGGGGGTTAATATCAATAATTTAAACTTATAATATAGGTATGTGAACTCAAGGTTTAAGATTTTAAGTTGGTAATAAAACCAAGAATGTGTTCTAAAAGTGCGATATTAAATAATGCAATTTTTTAGGTATGTTTATTTTTTTTAGATTCTACTGACGATTTGTATATAAGGCATTTTATATAACATACAATCTATACGTACATTTATATCTATAAAGTCAGGGGCTACAAACGCCGGGCCGCATTCCAACGGCGTCTATAAAGCAACGCTATCTCTGGCGAGCTTGGGCGCCCCTGAATTGTATCTCTGTTAATAAACCTGCTGAAATTTACTGATTTCAGAAATTATTGGATAGATATTTTCTTTGTGATTGTTGTTGAGAAGGTTACAAGAGGTTATTTTAATGTACAACAAATAAATAAATATCTTGGGACATCTTACACAAATCGACCTAGTCCCACGGTAAGCTCAATTAAGGCTTGTGATGTGATGACCAAGCGACGATACATATAA
Source organism: Thaumatotibia leucotreta (assembly GCA_025490895.1). Taxonomy (NCBI): domain Eukaryota; kingdom Metazoa; phylum Arthropoda; class Insecta; order Lepidoptera; family Tortricidae; genus Thaumatotibia; species Thaumatotibia leucotreta. The sequence continues at coordinate 4,290 of JALPQI010021695.1, forward strand.
ATACGTATATACATAGACAGCCACGACCAAGGAAGAAATATTTGTGATAAAGAAATACACAAATAATGCACAATTCGAACCCGGAACCTCCAGCTCCGTAGGCAGGGTCGCTACCAATTAGGCGGACAATCATGGCTATTATAAAATAAAACTATACATCGGCATGAGTACGAATTTCCTTTTCGAACGTGTATAGAATAAGTACGTCGTTTTTCAGTACTGAACATTACCTACAGATGGTGCTTTTTTTACGCACATCATCATCAGCCTATCTCAGTCCACTTCTAGACTTAGGTCTCTCCTATTAACAATGTGTATAGACGCATGAGCAGGTTAATGCCCAATATGCCCATAATCACCACGCTGGGCAAATGGATTGGCAATCGTAGTGATGTGTCCACTAAGATGACGCTGCTGCCTGTCATCAATCAAATCAAAGAATGGTCAGTGACACTTCAATCCCTTAGTCGACTCTTACGACACCCGCGGGAAGAGTTGGGGTGGAGACAAATGTATTCTTACTGTCGGCATCGCACGGCAAACTTGGCAAACACCACATGGATTATTGTTTATACTAGTATTTATTGTTCTATGTACTGTATGCCTGTATGACACCAAATAGTATTTGTGTATTTATTTATCACAAATATTTATTCCTTGGCTGTGTATGTATTTAAGTATCTATTATATATATCGTCGCCTGGTACCCACATGCCACATCACAAGCTTTAATTGAGCTTACCGTGGGACTAGGTTGATTTATGTAAGATGTCCCAAGATATTTATTTATTTATAAACCATTTTTATTCACTATAAAGACGCTGCTCATCAGTTCATCACCCATCATCAATTTTCTATGAAAGAGTGGTCAGTGATACTTCAATCCCTTAGTCGAATCTTACGACACCCGCGGGAAGAATTGTGGTGGTGCCAAATGTATTCTTATTACCGTCACCATACGGCGAACATTTTTTTCCTAACTAGTGCGCAAAAACGAATTTTGCGCACGCTTCGCGCGCGGTAATTTCTCTTTTTGACGCACTTGTTATGAAAAAAATCGTCCCTTACACGTGCAAAAAAGTTTTCCCGCACTAGTTAGGAAACGTACTCTTTACGCGCTAGTGCGAGCAGTGCTTCATTTTATGTTTGGTCGAAAACTTAATATAACTTAACTTTATAGAATATCTTTAAACAAGAGCTCCTAACTCCGAGAACTAGTATTTTAAGATATTGGTCGCAAAGGTTGAAAAGTTAGAAAATCTTACAAGATTTCTATTGATATCTCCTACCTTCACCAAGAATCTTTAAAACCTAATACACTTTACACTATCCCCATTATCGTAAGAAAGCAGTTAGCAAAAAGTTAGGGTAAGTGCTCCTGTAATGGGGCCGCTAATACCGCGCGTAAATATTGCCAACGGGCTTAATATTAAAACGGTCATACAGACCTTCCGTTAGCACGTCACTTGTTAAGGTAGGTTTACATTTAATCATAACGGTTTAGGCGTCTAAAATATATTTACAGGACGTTATTACCTTGACTTTAAGGCCGTGTATATATTTGTATATTCACAATACAATTTGTATATGGGTATACAAAATAAAATACTAATGTAGTGCAAACATGTAGATGTACTCTACCTACCTAAAATTGAAATTTAATCATTATAATTTAATTTAAAGTTAAGGACTTTTTTGCATGAATCAAATGCTACTAGTTATTGTATAATTTTGGATCCATTAAAGGCTTTTGTTATTTATATTTGTGGCACCTGAACTGTGCACTAAACTGATTCGTGACTTAAAATAATTTTCACGTAGTCTTATTTTAATTGCATTGATAATGAAAAACTAGTTCAGGTTAGTCTACTTTATACTAGGAAAAAAAATAAAGGAAGAAGAAATATGCGTGATAGTGTTTATTCATAATGAATTTTGTTTTGTCGATATGGAAACATGAAATCGATAAGTAGCATGTAAATATAACGAAAAAATATTGTATCCGTGTTGAAGAAGTCGGAAATCCGACTTGGCTGGGCAGCGTTCGGGAAGTTGCAAAAAATCTTCTCATCGAATTTACCGCAGTGTCTTAAGTCAAAAGTCTTTGACCAGTGTGTGTTGCCAGTGATGACTTACGGTACGGAGACGTGGGCGCTCACTATGGGCCTGATCAAAAAGCTCAAAGTCACTCAAAGGGCAATGGAGAGAGCAATGCTCGGAGTTTCCTTGCGTGATCGAATCAAAAACGAGGAGATCCGCAAGAGGACCAAAGTAACCGACATTGCTCGCAGAATTGCCAGACTCAAGTGGCAGTGGGCTGGGCACATCGCCAGAAGATCAGATGGCCGATGGGGCCCGAAACTGCTGGACTGGCGACCACGTACCGGAAGACGCAGTGTGGGCAGACCTCCCACAAGATGGTCCGACGACCTGGTCAAGGTCGCGGGAAGCAGCTGGAGGCAAGCAGCGCAGAACCGGTCATATTGGCGATCATTGGGGGAGGCCTATGTCCAGCAGTGGACGTCTTTTGGCTGAAATGATGATGATGATGTTGAAGAAGAAATGTCATCAATACCAACTTTTAATTAAGAAAAAAATTATATATCGGTACTTACTGATATACGATTTATTATGTCTGCGGACTATTTTGCATTATCATTATTGACAGTCGAAGTTTGTATTTTGTTTATAAATTACCGTGAAATTACCTAATCATTACGCTCTTGTCTCCGTATCAATAAAGTAATTATTTAATGAGTGTAACGTTTGTTTACCACCAACATTAATAAATTGCAAATTTATTGTGATTATGTTTAGTATGATGATTGACTATAAAACATGACGAAAAAAAACAGTTATATAATGGTGACGGAGACATTACTGGCCTCAAGCGATTTCTATAAAAAGAGCGTGGTTGTACACTAGCTCGTCATTCCTCGGATATATTTATTGCCATGAGTTTCGCTGGTAAAGTGGTAATAGTGACGGGAGCGAGCTCCGGTATTGGAGCGGCTACTGCTATTTTATTCTCTAAAGAAGGTGCAAGCGTTGCAATTGTAGCCAGGAATGAAGTCAGACTCAATGACGTTGCGCAGAAGTGTGCCCAGTACGGAACACGACCTCTCATCATCAAAGCAGACATCGCCAATGAAAGAAAAGCCAGCACCATCATCAAGAAAACAGTAGATCATTTCGGTAAGCTGGATGTACTAGTAAACAACGCTGCAATTGTTAAAAACGCTTCAGTCGCTGACCCAAACAGTTTGAAAACGTACGATGAAATCATGAACACAAATCTGCGTCCTGTTGTTCAACTGACAAGTCTTGCGGCGCCGTCTGGTGGAAACTAAAGGAAATATAGTAAATGTGTCAAGCATAGCATCAATGCAAGTTGTCGCTCAAAATTTCATGGCATATGGTGTGTCAAAAGCCGGCTTGGATCACTTTACTCGGTGTGCTGCCCGGGACCTGGCGGTGTCAGGTGTGAGAGTGAACTGCGTCAACCCTGGGCCAGTGAGGACTGGCATGCCTGAAAATTGTGGAATAGTGCCGGTTGGAACAGGCGACGCAGTGTGGGAACAAGCAGTGCATACAACAGCCCTGGGCCGAGTAGGAGAACCCGAGGAAATTGCTGATGTTATCGCGTTTCTGGCCAGTGATAAGGCGAGAAGTATCACTGGCTCTATTTATGTTTCTGATAATGGCCAGTTGCTGAAGAATTCAACTTTTTAAACAAGTAATATGACAGGATTGTGACACAACTGTTATTCAATCAATCAATAATTGTTACAAAAATTAAACATGTCGATCAATCATCGACTTAAATTACGTGAGTAACCCAGTTCGAAAATATTTAAATCATTGTTACCATTTTATATTGAGACCCACAATAACATTAAATAATGAATTACTTATGTGGTAAATAATCCTGTCCCATTATATTTTCACAGAAACCTTAGATATTTCAGTGCAAAACCAACATTAAATAATTGACTTGTAATCATCATCAATATGAATATTTAAGAGAAAACATTGGAAAAGAGATTATGCAGTAACCTGTGTCTAAGGTAACAAAATATATGGAACTTTAAATGACAGGTTTTCTATATAACCCCATTAGCCTTTGTTCCCATGGCAAATTACATATTAGGGTATTTTTTTATGTTCGATATACTTTGGAAATTTAACAGAGCGTCTTCAAGAAAGGAATACATGAATCCCCATGTAAACCAAGGTTAACGAAGACGCGATACAGCGCGAGGTCATCGCAAACAAATGAGCGGTGTAAATCCACCCGTATCGCAGCCTCTACCCTTCTGTAGTGATGTTATGTAGGTGCTTATGTGGTCTTTACCCTATGGCCGTTTAATTTAAGTTATACGGTGGCTTGTTTGATTAATAATATCATTATGTGGAAACATATAATTGGTGTTCTGCCTTTTCGCCGAATTTTTTTTGGCCGTTTTTCATTTGCCAACCAACGTTTCGCCGAACTTTTGCTTTGACAACTAACAATTGGCAAATTTTTGTATGACAACGTTTCACTTGGCAGAATTATTGTAAAGCAGATTATTATAACGCAACTAAACTTTTGGCGGACTTATCATTTGTCAAATGGTTCACTTGACCGAACAACTCATGAACGAATAACGTTTCGCTGATGCAACAGTTGCCTTTTCATACATTTGGCAAGTTACTAAGAAGCCTACCCATACATAATTCTTTTTTTGGCAAACACAGAAAAAAACAATTTTTACTATTACTTATATGGATAACCAGAAGGAAATAATGAGCGAGCGAGCGAAGCGAGTGAGCAAAGCCCTCCAGTGCAGATCCGACTTGGCCGGGTTAGGTTAGAAGGTCAGGCGGGAGCGAAGCGTAGCGAGCTCCCGCCTGACCTTCGAGGTTATTTTTTTTTTTCGTCCCGAAAAAAAAATATGCTAGTATTCATATTGTATAAGAAAATAATAAAAAAAATAGAAAAAGGAGGCATTTCAAAAAAAGGTAGTTACCTGTATAAAATTTGCCCCAAGTGAAAATGGCATCCTTGTAAATAAATTCCCTCAAAAGTTGATAGAAGACTCGGTAGGTATCGCAGCTTTTTCGAAATCCAATACGCATATTTTAGGTACACGATCGATTCCATTTTCATTGCCATATTCTATTAATAGTTGCACAAATAATATTACGTAGTTGCTAAACGAAATTGTATGTAATGAAACATTTGGTACACAATAAACAACGAAGTGTATATTACGTCAAGTAAAACATTCGGCCACATGAATGTTGGCATTTTGAACATTTGCTTTGTAAAACACGGACCAAATGTTAAGTTGGTAACTGTGAGGTTGGCAAATAAAACAAAACATTTTAATAAGTTGGGAAATGAACATTCGGCGAAGTAAAATTTCGCGAAACGTGAGTTGGGAAGTGATATTCGGCCATATAATTTTCGGCGATAAATAAGAGAACCCATATAATTATAAATACATCAATATATTTTTGATTACGCTTGAGCTTGTTTGTGACCAAAATGTTGATGCGTGAGATTAAGTCTTCATAGACTTTTAAAAAATTAGGACCTACTGTGAAAAAGCTAAACATAATAAAAGTAAGCACCCCATTCCGGATCAGCGTATGTACTATAGATAAAAAAAAATGTTGGATACCCGTGAATATAAATACCTTATAAAGTTGAAAGCCTATTTAGCGTAGTTCTTTTTTGTGTAGCGATTAGCATCTTGGTTACGCACAACACAAGTTCTATGTTGATGACAAAACATTTAATTTAAAAAAAACTTGGCCATCCTCCACCTACAGAGACCCATAGACTATTTCTTAAGGTAAACACCCCATCCCTACCTCACCTTGTGGAGGTAGTTAAGACTTCAAGTGTTTCGGACGTCCCCGTGAATTTATAGACGCCTGTATTGGTTTTGTTGGTGTGTGCATAAATTAGGAGCTCCAGCCATTACTTACACATATGCTGGAGACTTTGATCGAGGGGGTACGTGTGATTTATTGCTCGATGGTATTTCATTAAAAAATACTTGATTAAGAGTATAATGGTAAACTTCGTCGCTGGGATGAGATGATTGGAGCTTATTTGAAAAACGATAAAAATATAGCAATAACGATACATATCATAGCGAAAAGGCAAACTCTTTATTATTGGAAACTGACTGAACGGGCATTCCATAGAAACGTCCCGTGAGAATTTAAAATACTTTTGTGAAATAAAATTAGGAAACTGAGTAAAATAATCGCTGGGCGAATATTCAGTGTTTTTACAGCGTTTTTATTTCTTCATTGTCTTCTTGGCAAGTATTGTTACAACAGATGACCCTAAGCGTGTGTAATTTAGTATAGTCTAGTCTAGCCTAATCAATGTTGTTGCTAGTATTGTTATTCAGCCTTCCCTTTCGGTAAAAATTGCGGGAAGACAATGACGAATCCGAGCAGTTAAAACCCTCCTCGTAGAATCACCCCACTACGTAGTAGTCGCTTTCTCTTTCCATATGTATGCTTCATCATCATCATCATTTCAGCCAAAAGCCGTCCACTGCTGTACAGGCCTCCCCCAATGATCGCCAATATGACCGGTTCTGCGCTGCTTGCTTCCAGTGGGTTACCGCGACCTTGATCAGGTCGTCGGACTATCCTGTGGGAGGTCTGCGTTTTCCGGTACGTGGTCGCCAGTCCAGCAGTTTCTGGCCCCATCGGCCATCTGATCTTCTGGCGATGTGCCCAGCCCACTGCCACTTAAGTCTGGCAATTTTGAGAGCAATGTCGGTGACTTTGCTATA
>JALPQI010021696.1:0-12009 GCA_025490895.1 Thaumatotibia leucotreta
TTAATTTTGACATAGAAATTAACATTTTGTAAAATTCTACATATAATTGGAGTTGGCAAGGAATTAATTATAGTTTACTTTTTAATAAAAATATAATTTTCCAAAAAAAAAAAGATACCTTTTTAGTACAGATGGTGCCTTTTTCAGGATCTAGTGTGAGAAATGGGTCATTTTACGTCAGGTCCAAAACTTCAGAGGGCCATCTGTACTATAAAAACGTCGTACGAGACACGTGCAAAAAGGAAATTCGTAACTCGTGTCGATTTAAAACATCGCCACCCGTTTCGAATTTCTTATTTTTCGCACTTGTGTCGTTATCTATTATTTACCTGTATTTTCTTTCTAGTATAGTGAGTCTCGAAACAAATTAATTATTTTGAGAATATACACAAATTCTTTATTAGCTGTTTAAATCACATTAAAACAAATAACAACAATCGATAAAAATCACCCGCCTTGCCTCACCCACTTCTTCACAATCTTCAAAACCTGTCAATTACATTTGAAAACATTCTTAAAACCAGTCAAATCACTATTGAAAACAATGCCTTCTGGCAGGAGGTACCAGTAACCGTACCATGAGTTAGCACGTATGATTTCCGTTAGCGTCTACTTTATACGTAACAATGACATATCATCACTAGACATCGGAATTCTGGTAGCATTTTTGAGCTGTTATAGGGACTTCTCGTTTATCGACTACCGATTATACAATTATGTATATCGATAAATATAGAATACAATGTATAATAATTATGATTAGTTTTATCAATCATGAGCGATCTCGTTTAGATAACTTTTGAGTAGCTGAAAATGTTAAATAGAAATTTGCAATGAAAGCAATGTAAAATTAATAACAAAATTCTTCCGAAAAAAAATGTAATAGCTATAAGAAATCCACAAATATTAATAAGGATTAATAAAATATAATTATTTTTAATTTCTATTTATAATTTCCTAAAAGTTGGTATCCATTAAGACCGCCTGTTGTTTACTTTTATTTGTAATCATAATTATTTTACATTGTATTCTGCATCTACCGATATACATATATAAAATCGGTAGTCGATAAACGACAAGTCCCTATAACAGCTCAAAAATGCTACCAGAATTCCGATGTCAGGTCATCACCAAATTAAAAAGTAAAAAAAGCTGACTACAACCGATTTCTAAAAGATCACATAATTACGGTTTGTACGACTTTAAAAGTCGATTAAAAAATGAATTATCGAAATCGGTTGGTGTGATATAGAGTTACAGCGCCCTCTATAGCAAATTCAACGCAACGGAGAGTTGTCGAGTATGCGGACGATTGTGGTAGACACACGTCTTTGAGTGGCTTAAGGTTGTAGTACCTTCGAAACACTACGTACAGATGTCGGTAGTGATTAGCTTCACAATACCATTGACTAAATTCGCTGTGATCGACGGAAGGTAGTCTGGTGTAATTGGAAGCACGTTGGACCGGCAATCCAGAGGAAGCGGGTTCGAATCCCGTGACAACCAGAATCTTTCGCAGTTGATTTTTTCTATGGTAAGCACATTTGTTACGACATTGTGGGATGATATAGAGTTATTCGTCCATTTGTCGTACAGATGCTTAATTCAAATTATGACTTATATGGTTTTGTCATAGATACCATTGTCAGAACTGGACCAATTGAAATGGGACCAATTGAATTGTGTATTTTTTTAATTTTTTACGTTTTGGAGTATGTGACTTCGAGAAAGAGTCAAGCTTATTTTAGCTTGTCTTTCCAAACGAGAGTGAAAATAAACCGATGTCACTCAATAATAACCTCAAATAATTCACACTTAAGTGTAAAATGTAAAGGTATCTCTTTTTGTTCATGAAAAACGATTAGTATAATGAAAAATTACTTTTAATAACTGTCATTAAATTGTAAGTTTAAATGTCTGCTGCATCAACGCGAAGCATTTAATTCGCTCATTTGGCTCGAGCCCTTAATCAAACACGAGTCACACCAAAATTTCATTGGTTTTGACCCTTTTAAGTGAGACACAAGATGCAAAATAACTAAAATAAGGAGGGAAACATATTCCCATTATCCGATTAAGGGGTAAGGTATCTTTACTTTATACGTTATGAATTATGATAGAAGAAACAAGTTCATTCAATTGTATGGCGGTCGAGCGTGTCAGATTTTGTACTGAAGTTGTTACTTGCCTATGATTTTAAATATATCTCAGGCCCTTAAGTATTCATATTTTTTTTGTATTGTTGCAATAAATATTACTCAAGGAGGCATTATTAATGTTTTTGTTCACTTCAACTTACAAAATTTGACGCCCGAAAGCTGCAAGCTGCGATTAAAAACGGACAACTCAGTGGATTTCACTGAGTTCATTTGACACGCTCAGTAGATACGTTTGCTGGATCTATGGTATATATGACATCTGTGTGTTATATTATCATTGTTACGTAAACGCTTCTTGCCAACTCATGGTTCGACTACAGGAGCGCAGAGTGCGTAGGGGCAGATCTCAAGAGCAATCGTGAACTCTTGATAAGGCATCGATCTCTTTTGAAGTACTCTTGAGTGGGGTTGCTTTCCTTATATTTCTGTAGGTATTGGTTGTGAAAAGGAATTTGGAACTCGGAATCTGTTTTAAGATTGTGATATGTTTATTAGCCGAGCTCAAAAAAGGAGGAGGTTGTCTATAGCGACAATTTTTTTTGTATGTTCGCTACTCATATGTCATTATCGGTGATCGGCACAACAACATCCGGAGGTATAGATATTTAGGCCCATGATGATGTTTGACATTATATGCATAGGTAGTATCGTAGACAAAAGTAAAGTATTTACCTCAAACCTGCTACGGAATGTTGATGTTACTTACCTTAAATTAAACCCAGAAATACTTTTTATCCGGAGTCATGATTGTGCTAAGATGATATGTAAAGAGATTTCATGTATTTATTTCACACCTAGGACTGCAAACTGTCTTTTGTTTTGAAACGTCAAACTGTGACATTAGGTCTTGACATTCAGCCACAGAAAAAAAAAATAACCTTAGAACTAATGTCTATACCACCAGGTAAAAGAATACTTCAAACAGATTAAAAAAAAGTTAGGCGAATGTTTTTTTTAATGTTATACGATACTGTACTATTTGTATATTTACAAATTAAATAGTATTATGGTTCGGCGAAATCAGATCGTTTTATTTTATGGCAAGTTTGAGAAAAGCACTATACAAATCTCGGCGCGTATCCCTGTCTGGCCTCAGTTCCTTCGGCCAGATATATCTACTTGGCCTGTAACCCTTCGTTTCCCGTCCTCTATAGTAATGTACTATATTCAAATAGTGCTAATTCTAGTCAAGAACGCAAGGACCGTGTCAAGGGCACTAGGTCAGTAATGTGCATTACTGCACTGAACTGGCGGACACTTTGACATTGACTTAATATGCTAGATGTGACATTTTAATTTAAATGTCTGCCGTATGGTGACGGCGGTAAGAAAACTTTTATCACCACCCTAACTTCTCTTTCGGGTGTCGTAAGAGTCGACTAAGGGATATAAGTGTCACTGAGCACTATTTGATAAAAGATTGATGATGGGCAGCAGTGTTATCATAGGGGACACATTACTGCGATCGCCAATCCGCTTGCCCAGCGTGGCGATTATGGGCATTTACCTCCTAATGCGTCTATACGCATAGTTAATAGAGGCCTCCGTCCAGTAGTGGACTATCATAGGCTGATGATGATAGCCTTACTTGTAAGTCTAGTACATCTAGCAGGAATATGTTCGTTGTCGGACAGTCGGACGTAATGGACGGATAATGTCGCGCTGTAAATGAGTTACGAGGAACGTCGGTGAAGACGACAGGGTTCCGCAGCCAAGGTGATCGTGACATGCCATTTTCCGACACAAGATTGCACATTATATTGTTTTTTCTTACTTATACGGGACGTTAATTAGTACTCAGGTAATTTAGATTTAAACTTGTTCACATTTTTTTTTTCGTAATAATATTTCCCGTTTGGCATTATATTGGAATAATTTGGCGTTGTAGACAGTGATCTAATACCGGTATTTTGATACAAAAAAGTATACCTGTGTTGAAATTGGATGTCTCTAATCTTAATGAAGCATTTTATTTAGCAGATCATATTGGACCCTCATGGTGGTGCCGTGTGGTGACGGCAATAAGAATACATTTGTCACCACCCCAACTCCTCCTGTGGGTGTCGTAAGAGTCGACTAAGGGATTGAAGTGTCACTGACCATTATTTGATAAAAGATTGATGATGGGCAGCAGCGTCATCATAGTGGACACATTACTGTGAACGCCAATCCTCAATGAAATTTTTGCGATGCACTTGCAGGGTTCATGTGTTCTACTCCCAACTGTAACATCTCATGTACCATGATTGCAAATAAATGAAATGAATTGCCAGCTTGCCCAGCGTGGCGATTATGGGCCGTTACCTGTTATCTCCGAATACGTCTATACGCATAGTTAAAAGGGGAGACCAACGTCCAGAAGTGGACTGAGATAGGCTGTTTAATGTATGTGTGAAATTATTATGAAATAAACAAGTTACTTTTGGGTAGTGAGGTACTATTTCAAACTTTCAAACTAAATCCAATAGTCCGTGCCAAGTCCATTCGCTACACAAATATCTCCAGTAGAACAGATAGTCGGATAATGGCAAGCAAACAAACTGAAAGTACGACAAATGTCCGGCAGGGGGCACTATATTTATCCCTCCTTTATTGGCCGCACTGGTCACTTCGGAATTCCGACTATTTATTTATTGTACGCCCCGTGACATATGTTGGATAGGTGTGGAGAAAAGTGTTAGGGTTTTGTCAATTATTTTATAAAGTAAAGAAACTATTGGAGACACTCATTTATTACATTATGAGATTAAAAAACCTTAATTACATCAAGATTCGTGACGACAATTCAGTATAATATGATATCTTCCGGAATTTTAACTTGATTGTCGTTTTTATATTAAAATATCGCTTCTAGTCATTCAACAATTGGTATACTCTTATTTAATCGTCAAAAAAGAGACAACTAGCATTTTGACAATTACGTGTTTATATTTTGAGGTTCTGAATAAAACACTTCGGTTCATTTTTGTCACTCTCGATCGTATTGAGCATAAGCTAGTATTTTTCTCAAAATAAATCAAAAACAGAAAAATGGCGTCGTGTTTAAGGCTATCAAACAGATCCTGAGCTCATTAGCCGTGAAATTTAACTAGTAAAAGGCAAAAACGAAGATGATTCTTATTCGAAATAAATTAAAGAAACGCATTTGTTTTGCGACGAACAAAAAACGTATGCTCTCAGACACCCATTTCTGATGCCTGTTATATAACTGTCAAACAGTGGTGCCATGGATTCGCCAAAAAAGTAAGATCTTGCCACCGACGGCAAAGCAAAATTGTGCTGCGCTTTCTTATAAACGCTATTCGCTAGCACTTTCTTTCACGCCTGTACAGCGGAGTATATTAAACGGCGAGAAGGCGCCCGCATTTGGTTTTTATACACCAATACTTTGTCGCATTCTTCCGACTTTTGTATATTGGCTGAATTTGTCTATAGACTTAGGCGCTTTTAGAATTACTCGAGGAAATAACCGAATTTAGCTTCATTTAATTCCGGTAAAGCTAAAAATTTTGAAGGTATAGTAATATAGTAAATAAAGTTAACAGGTAATACAGTTTTCCACAAAACATAGACTTAAGCGCTTTCAGAACTATTTACACGAGCAAAGAACCGAATTTGGCGCTCATAATTTAAAGACAAACGGGTCTTAATCGCGTAAACTTACGTTTAATTATATCTTGACGTTTCGGGCATGACGTTACACCCGTGGTCGCAACTACCCGCACTTAATCTTGATTATTCACTTCTAGGCTAGGGTTGTCACTAGGCCTACACACAACACTCAACACATCCAATGGCTTCAAAATGGATGTTTCACCACGCTTACATTTGTTAATCACGGGATTCCATGCGGACGATCCTTGCCCCTCATTTTGTTTGAAATTCCGATGTTTCTTAATTTCAATAGCTTCACGTACTTTTCGGCTACGATGTATACGCTCGATTGAATTCGGTTGGTCGAATTTGGCGCTATTTCATACTGGTAACACTAAAAATAATAATTGCGAAGGTACAATATAGTAATAAAAAATTTTGACTAAACGTTTTAAGTTAGGTAGATACACTTCGATATTTTTATTGTTGAGGTAAAAGCTTGGCCATTTTGTAATCTTCGTATAATTTTGTGTCGTATTATTTTTTTAATTTCTTGTAGTAAGCTGATTAAGCTTATTTTGACGACCTGCTTATATTTAATGTAAAATTTCTTTGGTTGCAGTATACTTATAAGGTTAGTCTAAAAATGTATACTATGCCTTTTTATAGTATTTTTCGATATGAGCGTAAACGTATTGAGAACTAGTTGCAGAATTTCTTTTGAAAGAAATGAAGACACAATTTTTTTTTATAATGTTTAAATCCCCAAATATTTTTCCTAATACGCCAGAACTGACAACTCTATGAGACTCTATAGGCCACATTCCAGTGTCGCTCTAAGTCTAATAAGCCCTCTGGCGATAAATCTCGCGTTATTGATTCCCTTATTCTCCTTTATTTGTTTACTGGACACTGTCCCGAGTTAAGTGCTTCGGAAATTGTATCAGGCAAATTGATGATTACGAGTTCGTTGCTTAGTTTCTCTGAAAGAGCCGGATTTTTGTATTTTTAATTAATTTTGTATAATTACTGTTCAGGTGTGCCGTGTGGTGACGGCAGTAAGAATACATTTGTCATCACCCCAACTCCTCCTGCGGGTGTCGTAAGAGTCGACTAAGGAATTGAAGTGTCACTGACCACTATTTGATAAAAGATTGATGATGGGCAGCAGCGTCATCATAGTGGACACATTACTGCTATCGCCAATCCGCCTGCCCAGCGTGGCGATTATGGGCATTTACCTCCTAATGCGTTTATACGCATAGTTAATAGGAGAGGCCTACGTCCAGCAGTGGACTATTATAGGCTGATGATGATGATGATGATGACTGTTCAGGTGCTAAATACTTTACCTGTGGCAATAATACGCATATGTCATCATAGTGATGACGTGATTGCTTCGTGGTGATATTTGTATAATACCAAAACCTTTTTTACAGAGAATTTATTATTACAAAATAATTTAATTATTATCAGACATCGTACGATTTCTAGCATTTTTGGTGCGGACACATATTTTATATAATATATCTTTAGAACTAGATATACCTTTTATCGTACTCGTAATTTATCATTTATTTACATGCCGATACTCCCATACTCGTATAAGGTAAATGCGCATAAGGAATAGTATCCATTTGCCCGGCGAAATTAAATCGAGTGGGCAAAACTGTCGATTTATGCCGCTCTGTATACAAGTGGCCGTTACCTATGTCGGTAACACGAATTAATGCTGATTTTATACAGCCGCCATGTTGAATCGTTTATAGGTTATGTTGTTAATTGTATCGTTTATCGGACTTCAGGGTTTTACACTGATGTATATTAATAATTTACTTGCAACACGTACTTTAATAAATAATAATAATACATTTTTTGGGACATCTTACACAAATTGATCTAGTCCCACGATAAGCTCAATCAAGGCTTGTGATGTTGGTACTAAGCGATGATATATGATAGATATAATATAGATACTTAAATATATAGACAACTGCGACTAAGGAAATATAAGTTATAAATAAATACACAAATAATGCTTTCACCGGAGTTGGGACCCCGAAACCTCCAGCTTCGTAGACAGGGTCACTACCAACTACCTAGGCTACGGAGGCTGACAAAGTACACATTCTTTTTTATAATCTGTGGAATAAATTCAGTAGTAACAAAAAAAATAAACTTAAAGTTTGAGAAGGTATCTATCCTTCTCAAATTAATTTCAGGATAAAATTACAAAAATATACGAAAATGTGTACCCATATAAAAAGTAAAATAATTTGTTATTCATATTAAATGTAAAAACTTAAAATATACAAGCTCTTTACCTACGTCAGAAATTTAAATATTATAAAGATTTAATGGTTAATTGTTTTCACAAGTCATTAATACTCTCACTCGAGTCATTAATAGGTGTCATTTGTATGGAAACACATCCTCGCACATCTCTGGTGGAAACGCAGCCATATGAGCTATAGATAAGTAAAAATATATTCTAGAATATCCGAATCCATCGAAAGGAAAACAAGAAATAAGAAAAAGGGAGCAAACGATAAAAGCTAATAGACAAACCCACATTAAGAGTTTTTTCTCACCTTTTAAAGGCCCTATCTCCCAAGAAAATACTCCTGAAAAATAAACCTTATCCTTATGTTTTTATGGTAGCTTTTGTGAGAGTTTTTGATTGGGTTTAAGACCTTTTGGAGAATGAATAGGCCACAGTTGTGGACGATCGCCGATGTTAAGTGCACGCGTTCATAGTTGTGTGTTAACACAAAACAATTATACGCAATCTTGGTAATAGTGGAAAACTTATCTAGTAGCCTTTATTGCTTGACAGTGCACATCATTTTATGAAGGTTTCATGCGGGAGAAGTCATGAGGAATGCACAAGCATGGGCTTATTGTATAACAGATTACAACTAATATTACAAGCGGATGTCTCTTTTCTACCTTTCTTCACATCATCAGCTTATGATAGTCCGTAGGCCTCTCCTATTAACTTTGCGTATAGACGCATTAGGAGGTAAATGCCCATAATCGCCACACTGGGCAAGCGGATTGACGATCGCAGTAATGTGTCTACTATGATGACGCTGCTGCCCATCATCAATCTTTTATCAAATAGTGGTCAGTGACACTTCAACCCTTAGTCGACTCTTACGACACCCGCAGGAGGAGTTGGGGTGGTGACAAATGTATGCTTACAGCCGTCACCACACGGCTGGCTATCTTTATTTATTTATTTATTTATTTATTTAATCTTTATTGCACAAAAGAAAATCTTATCGTACAAAAGGCGGACTTAATGCCACAGAGCATTCTCTACCAGTCAACCTTAAGGCAAAACAGAAAAGAATGTAGGCGGTGCAACTTGCAAACTTAATAAAAAGACATACTAAGATAGGATACATACATACATAAATATACCTACACTTACATAAATATATGCATAAATATATAATAATAGAAATATATAAATATAGTACAATATATATCTTACCATAAATTGTACAGTTGTAAGAAGATACTCAATTTTTCTTTGAACTGCCAGTGAAGAAACCCTTTACAGATCGTTTAAAGGCGTAGTTATTTGGAGCTTTTCTAATATTAGTAAAGAAAAGTATATTTCTTACTAGAAAGAAACTTCCGCTTTTAATATTAGTTGTAATTTGTGTTTAGCGTCTAGTGTCTAGTGGTTTACATTTTAAAAAGCCTCGCGCAACAAAAATCAAGACGTTTGTTGACTTCGATACACGCTAAATGATTAGCTAAACACCGTAATTTATACCTTAAAAACTATGTACTTAACGATTTTTTTTTCTATCGAATACGATTCTTGTACACTCAACCAATGAGGGTTTTCTGAAATTACGTTCACCAGGGCAGCAGCACTGAGGCGTCAGTTCCAGAAACTTGTCTAAATTCTCAGAGCGCCTATAGTTTTGTGTATAAATATGTTTTGTATGAGTTAATAAAATTATATAAAAAGATTAAAATACCTTCTAGTTAGTTTTTTTTCGGGGCTAGATAATTGGGTTTCTTAGCAGGACCTTACGGCTAAGTGGCGCCAACTAGTGGCATACGTTTTCAAGAAAACCCTCATTGGGACCTTAGGGCACTCTTGTCATAATGACAAGTAGTAAGATATGTCCCACAATTTGATATAATAATATGGCGTCACTTTGACATGGTTCCCGAGTGGCCTAGGGTACCAATTGGTAGACAGTAGGTGCAGAATAATTACCGAATTAAGAACAGACTTCAACCGATTAATCCAAAATCCTATCATCAGACAATTCTCGGAGATACTGGTATCAAATAATATACAAATACGAGCGAACTGACGCAAGCTGTGGTTCCGGATCGACATGACCTTCAAACCTTCAAGAAAAGAACGTACTCCCACCTTAAAGACCGGCAACGCATTTGCGAAGCCTCTGATGTTTCGGGTGTCCATGGGCGACATTAATTGCTTTCCATAAACATTTCATTTCATATTTTCTTCGGTTACCGCGAGAATTACACATGAAATAAAAGTATGAAAACGGATAAACTCGCGTATACCTATTAATTAAATATAACTTCATCTCGACGTTTCGAACACTTTACAGGGTTCGTGGTTCCCAAAACCATCATAGCTTTATTTCATTTCATATTTTAAAAAATGCAGTTAAGAATATTTTTGAAGGTGTTTAAAAATAAAGTTAGTTTCTTCTTTGTTCTTTGTGGTACCAGTTGACAATACAGGTACGAGAATATTTATTGCATTCCACTTCAAGCTTCTAGCTACACTGCCCCATAAACCTTATTTCTTATCTTATATCATATCTCCTTTACCTATAAATCCACTTCTGTTCTATGCTTTATGGCTGCTTCATGAGAAGTTCAAGGTTGTATGCTAATACAGATTCAAGTACGAGTAATGAGGGCACTAGGTTTGCTATAGTGATAGTTCGGAGTTAGATTCTTAAGATTTAAAAGACGTGAATTAAATATGTAAAGATATTTTTCCTAACTAGTGCGTAAAAGTAAACTTTGCGCACGCTTTACGTGCGTAAATTTCTCTTTTTAAGGCACTTGTTATGAAAAAAGTCGTTCGATACACGTGTGAAAACTTCTTTTTAACTCGGGTGATTGTCGCCCTCATTTCACTTGGGCTCCAACTTTCATCCTCGTCGAAAAATTTTTTTTTGCACCTGTATCGAAACGTACTATTTTTTATTTGTGCATAATTCATGCTATTTTTATGATTGAGTGCTATTTTTGTGATTCCATGCTACCAAATCGAGATGGAACCAATATCACCTTAGACGAAACCAATATGTTCTTAGACCTGTTCTCTGATCAACAGATCACAGATCAACTCTGGGCTGTAGATCATACAGAATGCTGAAAAAAATCGCCCCCCTTATTCATAAACGTTTGCTAACTTAGAAAGCCGCTAAGTATTGTTGTTAGTCCCTTTCGGTCTTATCAATATGTTCATAAGAGTGAAAGGCAATGAAAATACAATTTCAAATGAATTTGAAATGGGTTTTAATGACGGTTGTGTATCGTTTACCCATCAGGTGACAGGTAAGTTAGCAACTTTTCATCATTCATCAAAGGTCACATCATTCCATGGACTATCGCAATAGAACATTTTTTCTGATGTATTATAGGTAAAGTAAGAATAACAACAGTAAAGAAAACAAAACTTAAAAACTATTATTGAAATTATACATAAAAACTAACAATTAAAAATACGAGTATCTAATGTAAGTCCCCCAGATCTGTTCCTAGCGGAAGGGTGCCCATAAGGCTGGCTACATTCCCACGCTGAATAGTTATGCCTATTCTTTGGCCTAGGAATGAACCAGCTTTAAGGTCACCAGTAGACGCGATGAATTAATTTTTCAGTGATTTAAATAATAGGGTCTCTTACCACAAACGCATATATATTTTGAGAAATATGCTACTTTTATTTCAGTTGAAACCTTTAGTACAACCACTAAAGTCTTTATATATTTTATTTTAGTAAATATTGAAGATTGATAAAGATTGAAGGTGGAAAACGAGCTCGTGGTTGCCCTGTACACACGTAGAAAAGAAGCGTGGAGAGCGAATTGCGAACCGTAGGTAACCTGGAGCGAAGCCAAGAAGGTTGCTTAAGACAGAAAAGCGTGGAAGGATCTTGTGGAGGCCCTATGCACCTCCGGGGTGCCCTAGGAATTACAACAACAACAACAACAAATATTAAGGAAGAAAGTATCACAGC
>JALPQI010021697.1:0-18713 GCA_025490895.1 Thaumatotibia leucotreta
TGACGCTTAAATAAAAATAAAAACGGTAACTTTTTTACTTTTACTCCAAAAAATCTACATTTTTATATGAAATTGCTCATGTTTATGATAAAAAATGGATTTTCCAGGTCCGTTTTACACGAAAATGATACCAAACAATGCATAGTAAGCCTTATTAATTAGTAAAAAAATATTAAACGCAACCCTTCCGTATGCACATTCACCCCCCTCCCCCCGCGCTCAGGGGGGGAATTGGTTTTCCCTCCACATCTAAAAACAACTATTTTGAGACCCTCTAGCTCTGGTTAAAATTACAAAACTGTAACTCGCAGCGCACAATTTTTCTCAACTTTGTATGGACCGTGACCCTTACTATAATAACGGAGTTAGCTTAAACATACGACACTATATTTTATTGAATTACCTGCATTCGTAAAAGTAAGTAGAACAGTGACATATCTGTTTACCTAAATAAGGCACTGGTCTCACCGCGAGCTACTAAGCTATGAACTATCGGCTATACACACGAACAAAAGACACGCACTCCCGTGATAATAAAAGAGACACGGCGATACTCGCCCGGCGTTGACAGCTGATAGCTGGGTGAGTATCGCATACTTGGGCATAGCCCGAGGTGTGACCAGTGCTTTAGCTTGCAGACAAATGCACTTAGAGTAAGGCGCGGCTGTCACAGTATGGACTGCATAAGTTAGTTATTTTATTGAGCTTTCTTCGATCTATGTCGCGTGCAAATTCGCAATGCAGTTTCCATCAGAAATCGAAGTGTTAAAATATGTAATGTAAGGTCTAGGCGATATTTATGATATAACAGCCTGTGAGGTTTGACATTGTAATAAAAATAAGCTAATGGTCTTTGTTCATATGAAGAGTAATTATATAAACCGATTCATTTATACCGTTAAAACCGTTTTGAAGGTTAAATGAGATGTGGGGACGATATTATGCATTATAACAAGATAAATTTCATTTCCAGGCTTGCGGTGTGCGTCATATCACAGTAAATTATTTGTTCATTATTTAAATATGTTCCATTTTCTATATAGAATAGAAAAGAATATAATTCATTTATTTGGGTTTAAAAGGAAAACTTAAATTAAAATACATCTTAAACTAAAAACAACACCAAAATAGATGCCGCTCTGCATATGCTACTAGCTAAAGTTTTAGCCATGGCGCTGGTTTTCAGGGCAACCAGAATACATGATAGGTACATTAACATTAACCAAAAGTAACATAATAAGGCAGAAGAGGACATCAAAATTACAGAGAACACATTGACAAATTAAAGAGAGCAAAAGGTCAATATATGGCACTGTTTTCTAATTTGAAGTGTCAGAATGCAAGTTCTCTCAACCGAAAATCGGAATAAGAAGAAAGGCACAAAATTACGTGAAACATGAAAAAAGAATTAAATAACATCACAACTTGTAGTAGCGCCATGTCAATCATGTCGGACCAATACGTGAGTATTAGGGCCTTATCACACTTGCGATTTGAAAGCGAAGCGTACGCCCGGCGTGTTCGTCGCGTGCCCGCAACCAATTCGCCGCGATTACGCCGCGACTGCGCACCGAATTTGCCGCGTCAAGAGTTTGTATCCATTATGTAATAATAAATCTTATAAGTGACTGTCTAAGACTCAGATCACTCTGAGCGATTTACTGACGGCCGAGCAGCGTATTCGTTACGCGATCGCGGCAAATCGGCGAATCGGTTACGGCCGCGCGTACACTTCGCTTTCAAATCGCTTGTAAATTGCAAGTGTGATAAGGCCCTTAGCGGCATAGACATTAATTCTGCAAGTAATTCTGCGTTGGTCGTTGATTTTTATTTTATTACCTTGATTATTATTTATATTTCAACCACCTATTTATGAACTTAATAATACCTTATTAGTATGACTAAAAAGGGGATACGTACCACGAGTTACTCCATGAAGATGGCATTTGTATCAGTGCCGAAATATTGGGTGCTCAATCATTGTAATTCACATGGTAAATATCCCGTTTTAAACCTTTAACGGACAAGACTCAAAAAAATCCTGGATTCAAGCCTCAACGCCATCACAAGAATTCTGTACAAGAAAAAATACATAAAGATAGTGCTATGGGGTGGTCGTTTTTGAGACCGATGCCCTATAAAGGGGTCACACTAATAAAATGTAAATGACCATGTTAGCTTGAAAATGTAATAATACCTACTTATTACATGACACCATTCGCATGCCAGCACTTTATATCATTAGAGCCACGGGATAGGCAAGACACGGGTTTGACGTGATGTAGGCGTTTGACAATACGGATGGTGACCAGTTGAATAATAGCCGTCTCGCCTTTCGGGTTGGCTGCACTTGAACTATAAAATTTAAACTATAATTACTTTCAGGTTTAAGTCTATGAGTAGATATTAAATGTAAATATTATCATGTTAGTTAATTAGTAGGGTGGTCTAAATGTTTAACTTCCTGTATATACATGTGTCCTACCCAAAGGACATTAATAAGCCTCAATCAATTTTAAACTATGAGACTTTCCTATTTTATTTGGCATAATGTAGGCACGAGGTTAAACTAAATATTTAGTATTATCTCTCCACAAAGTTCTCCTTTGCTCAAGGTGTGTGCCAAATTTTAGAGAATTCTATCATAATTTTGAAAACGCCGTAAAGTAAGTACCTACACAATTGCGCAGTGGACACAACTGGACAAGAATGTATTGTGATATTATTGTTGGTGACGAATTCTTACATGGACCGGCTCTCTCCGGCAAAAGAATTCAAATTTGACCCACAATTTACGTCATAGCATTCGAGTATATCATAAACCTTGTGGTAACGAGAGCGTTATACGATAATGTAGGTGAACATTTGATATTGTTTACTTAAAAGTAGGTATATAAGTATTTTATTGTCACTTTTGTTGTTTCTCCAATAAAGACAAATAATATAAACGAAAGCGACGTAGGCTGACAAACTGTCTCATTATAGAATTCATCAATCATTCAATCATATTCTAATAGTAGGTACTTATGGCATACTATCGTCCAACAGACCAAGCACTTTAAATCATTAGTGCCACGGGTGAGACAAGACAAGACACGGGTTTGACACGTTGCAGACATTTTCTAATACGATTTGTCGGTTTAGTAGCACCCTTCTGACAGGTCCCTTCTTAAATTACAGATTTACTTAAATTAATCAATGTAACAGGTTTATCCTGTATTAAATTCTGTGTCAAATCTACATTATTAGCTGCGATTGACAGACCAGATAATAGTATCTATTCTGCTAGTTAATGTTAGTTAGTTCTGTACTTTTTTCTCATGCCATGGAAAAAGGACAGTGGACAGTAACTTTTACCTGGAGATTGAAAAAGTCCCTGCATCTGATGAATATTAATTTTTCTTTTGCTTTAAA
Organism: Thaumatotibia leucotreta; assembly: GCA_025490895.1. Lineage (NCBI taxonomy): Eukaryota > Metazoa > Arthropoda > Insecta > Lepidoptera > Tortricidae > Thaumatotibia > Thaumatotibia leucotreta. The sequence continues at coordinate 3,415 of JALPQI010021697.1, forward strand.
AGTATGTAATTATCTAGTGGGCGGATTTTAATTTGGGTTGGTTTGATACTGCCTTAGCTTAGTTACCGTAAACAGTTCCATGATTGCAATTCGTAGGGTACATGAAAAAAATACGACTAATCCTTTTTCTGATAATCAAATATCAATTAATAATTATTCCTTACTAGGTAGGTACATCTATTTTGTTATAACGAGGATTTATTAAAATACTCATGTTATGACACTTGGCCGTAAGTGAGAATTACTGTCTTCATTTAATCCTTCTTTTTGACCAAAGGATGGCGTTTTATACACAACCAACAATGTACTATTACAACTCATACCAAATCTAAAAACTTGCATTATTCCATAATCACACATTTTTCGAACACTATATTTGTTTCATTACCAACTTAAAACCTCAAACCATTTTTAGTTAAAATTATTGCTATTTATTAGTATTAACGTAAAAAAATATCTACGAACGTGTTTCACGATATATGTGTCAAAAACTTCAAATACTTTGGAATGTCAGCCATGTTTGTTTACATTTTTTAAAATATCTACGAACGTGTTTCACGATATATGTGTCAAAAACTTCAAATACTTTGGAATGTCAGCCATGTTTGTTTGCATTTTTTTATTCTACTGACGAATGGTATAGTTATCTGTAGTGTATGAGGTTAAATGAGTAACTCAAATAACCAGGGTTTCTAACTAACGCTTAATCGTCAATCGTAAACGAAAGGCAGCTAACTTTCTTTGTCGCACTAATTTGGAAGAGTGACAGAGAGGGAAAACTACGATACGCTACTAAGTGTTAGCGATTGGCAACTTGGCTAAGCATCCAGAGCCAGGAAAATAGCAAAACAGACAAAAAGACTGGCGCAATGAAACTAAGATGAAAAACATTTTAGATATCGAGTAAGTTTATATATCAATCACGTCAGTTTCAAACCGTTTTAAGATACAAATAAAAATCATCTACAGAGACACAACTTATATTTTATCGCTGTCATACGCAATGAAATTACAATATTTATTTTCATTGAGATTGAATACCTCTTTGTCACCCGACTACGGCCAAGCCAAAATGGAAGGGTTATTACTTAATATGAAATATAAGTAACGTTGATAATAGAAGTTACATTGCATTTTAGATGAAATAACACATATAAAACAAATCCTTAAATAAATAACCTAAATAAATGAATAACATACATATGTATACAGAAACAATGAATAAATTAGATAGATAAACCCACAAAAAAAGTATCGCTATGATTTTTAGACAAAACTTACTCGATATCGATAAAATAATGTTTCTCACCCTAGTTTGATTGCGACAGTATTTTGTTTTGCTATAGATTTTCCGGGTGTTTTGCTATAGCTCTGCAAATAACATACTCGTCTACCCATTGTTTAACCCTTAAATTGTTTTTGTCCGTTTTAAATGACGTCCTATAAAATCGCGCAGAACTAGGATTTCCAGGAACTCTCGCGCCGATGGCGTGATGTACGCGGCTACGCGTCTATCCCTTTCACTCTCACGCACATTTACAGCGCTTTCGCTCGGCAAATTTTTGAGAAATACTCAGTTCAAAAATTACAACGGCGGACTGTGATTGCGCTCGTGACAAATATCCTTCATTACGTAAGTATTTCCATAATTTATGCAATTTTTATATCAAGTTCAGTAAAAACATTAATTAAGTAACTATTGTATATAGTTATTGTAAATATTTGACAAATATTTCGTTTTTATTATTGATGTTAAAGTAGACGTCACTTTAAAGTGACATTGCCCATTAATACTAAACATTATGTTTTTAGTATGTGTCACTTGTAACGGACATTGCCAATGTCCGCTATAATTTAGGGTTCCTTAGAAGCGTCACTTATAACGGACATTGCCAACTTTTCTATACTAATAACTGAGGTGTATTGTTAACATAAATTGCATGCTTTACAGTAACATGGCTGGGCAACGCCTGCGGTCAAAGAGAATTATAGCTCTTCTTCCACCTCCAGAATCTGAAGACTCAGATTTAGAGTCAGACGACGACGAAGAACGGAGAATCTTGGCACGTGAGTGTTTTAGAGACGACTTCAGCAGCAGATCATCTTCTCCTAGAAGTGTATCACCTGGAATTTTTGACATGCTAGACGCGCTTAGCGATGTTGATGAGTCGGAGCAAGAAACCAATGTCAGATCAAATAGGAGTGTCGACCAAAACAGACCACAAATCCATCGCCTGATTCGCCACTCGACCACGAAATCACACCTTTACCAACATTTGTTGTACCAGAAACGCCATCGATGACTTCTGTGGACAGCCCATTGACTCCAGGTATGAGTAGATCTTCGGTGACAGCACCCGTATCACCAGCAGTCACGATAAATGCCGTGGGTCCGTTGACATCAGGTGTGAGGACACGACGTGCTAGACCATCTACGGCGGAGTCTTCGCCAATGCCTCCGCCGCCAACAATACCTATTACAAGGAAACGTAAAATGAAACATTTAGATTTCTCATTTAAAAAACAAAAATACACTGGCACGGTCGAAGTTGATGTTTGCCCCAAGTTTGTAGAACAGTATGAATTGAAGTCACCTCGACAATACTTCCAAAAGTTCTTTACTGATGATCTCATAAATTTCATTGTGGATATGACAAATCTGTACTCAGTTCAGGAAAGCGGTAAATCTATTTGTGTATCAAAAAAAGAAATTGAAAGTTTCCTGGGTATTGAAATTATTATGGGAATCGTCAATATGCCGGCAGTAGAAGATTATTGGAGCAATGATCTTAGGTTTGAGCCAATAGCATCTGCCATGTCTATCAAACGGTATAGATGTATCAAGCGTTATCTGCATTTCTGTGATAACACGGACGTCGACAAAACTGACGGTTATCACAAAGTTTCAGCTGTGATAGAACATGTGCGCCAAAGATGCCTGGAAATAGAGGAAGAGAGGTCATTTGCCATAGACGAAATGATTATTCCTTATAAAGGAAAAAAGGCAGGAAATAGAAAGTAGTATAACCCCAAGAAGCCTCATAAGTGGGGGTTTAAATTTCTTGTTCGAGCTGGCAAAACTGGTATGGTCTATGACTTCTTTCCATACGATGGCGCAAACACATTTCGGAGCACGCGATTTACCGAGTGGGAAGAAGATTATCTTGGTGTAGGGGGTAAGACAGTTGTCCGATTGTGCAAAACCATATCAAACTCAGTTTTGTGTACAGTTTATTTTGACAACTGGTTCACTTCTCTGGAATTGGTTTACTATTTGCGCAACGAAATGGGAATACTGTCTTTGGGCACAATAAGAAAAGATCGACTGCGGAATAGTCGTACTACTAGTGACAAAGACATTGTTGACAGACTGTACATGAAAAAAAAAAGGACGAGGTGCACACGAAGTGATTTGTGATAATGAGAAGAGATTGGCTGTAACAAAATGGGTGGACAATCAATGTATAAACATTGCCAGCTCGTTCTGTGCTCAAAATCCAGTCACGACTATCGAGAGATATGACAAGAAAGAGAAGAAAAAAGTGGCCGTGTCCTGTCCCAATGCCATAAAAGTTTACAACGCTCACATGGGAGGAGTTGATATAGCAGACATGTTAACCGCACTGTACAGGATCCATATGAAAACGAGGAGATGGTACTTGTCGATATTTGCTCAATGTTTAGATATTTCGCTAAATAACAGCTGGTTGTTACATCGTCGTGACTGCGAGCCACTTGGAGAAAATAACTTGCCTCTGAAAAAGTTCCGCATACAAGCTGCTCTGGCACTGATAAAAACCGACAGAAAGTCTCAGATCGAACGAGCGCCACTTGCTCCTGGAATTGCTACCATCTCTAAGCCTTTCAAACCACGCCCAGTCAACGAGTCACGCCTTGATTGCTATGATCATTTTGCTATATTTACAACCCAAGGCAGATGTCGTCTGTGCAAAAACGAAAAAACTCAAGTCATGTGCTCTAAATGCGAAATCAGGCTATGTTTTACACCAAAAAAGAATTGTTTTCTTTGTTACCATAAAGAAAAATAGTTAGTCGTAGTTTATCCATTTGTTAATATTTTGACCAAAGAAATGTTGTTATGTTCGTTTACGGGAGCCATAATATTTTATGTTTATTTAATGTTATTGATTACCTAATGGGTTGATCTCTCTTATAGTATAAATGATGGATATAATATTGATATGTTTTGTTTTTAGAGGATTATTTAAGTTTATGATATTCTTGGCAATGTCCGTTTCATGTGACGTCTTTATAATACACAAACTTTGAGGCGAAGTTGGCAATGTCATTTTAAAGTGACATATAAAAAAAACCATAAAAAACCAAATATATGTTTTTTTTCTTATATATTTCCTTTAATCTACCCTAACTAAACCTAAAAATCAAAGTTTCACAATAAAAAGCCTTTGCGATCGTGTAGTGCCAATTTAAGGGTTAAGCACGACCATTTTATTTAGTGCTGTTGATTTTAATGAGAACTAACAATTTTTCATACATTTCTACTAAGTATTGTGGTCGACCGCGCCACCACTGACTGTTGAGTTAACTTGGTAGCCTTAAATAGGTATGACACTTACTGGAGGTAGAACCTTGACAGGTATTGAATGAAAGATTGGTGAGAATAAGCAAAAAGAATGATAGCCGTTGTTCGTTCGTACTATTGAACGACTTAGCGGTGTATGCCCATTAACTTTTTACATAGATATTTGATCACACGATATTATTTGTTAATTGCAGTTAATTAATGACAATAAAGCAGGGTTTTAACTGTTTTGCATATCTGAAAAGTGATTAAGTTAGAATTTCAAAACGATTTTGTTCGTATTGAGTATGTTCGTACGGAATGTAACAAAAATAGTGCCAATCCGTTTAAGGGCCTATTCAGAATTGTATTCTGTTAAGTAGGAGGAAAACAATACATTCAAGGGCATTAATATATTTACACTTCTCCATACTGATCACTTACAAATGTGTCTATATATTAATGCACTCGACTGTACATGCGCTGTCTCGTGTGTATTGGCATTGGCGGGTACTGGTGGAAGTAACTGTCACTGTCTATGATAGTACTGATAGTATGGCCGCGGGCCCGGTCTGGTATATGAAATGATTACCGTTTTGTGTAAAATACTTCGGCTTTGCCGAGCCAGTGTCATTATGTGTATTGTTGCGATTAGAAGATGGATTCAACAAACACTACAACAGTGTCTTCAACATTTAATGTCCAGAGCGGCCTTCCCGTATTAGATGTCACCGTTGTTCATCCGTTATTAATCAGACATGGCGGCGCAGGGTGCAACGAATTGCACATTTTGCCGCATGTGTTGGCATTACGAAATCGAAAATATTGCACGGAACGGCTCTATGGTACTAGTCAATGTTGCCAGGAATAAAGCTCGAAGTAGGTATGAGTGCTTTTATTTTATACAATACATATAATATATATATAAACATGAAAGATTTTAATCTATAACATGATTTTTTGGTAATTTTTGCTCTATATTAATAAATAAATGATTTGTATAAAGATGTCCAAAAAATATTTATTTATTTTAATAAAAGCAATAGATTCAAAATATTTATCGAATGTTTAATTGAATATAGTGTTTTGACCGTTTTTTATTACCTTTTGTAAATTTTAATATCAGCGCCCTTTCAGACTTGTAGGTACCTACCTAGCCAACTTTAGTAGCGCTCCTCCTATTATCAACTTTATCTATCTGACAAAAGATAAATTATTAAAATGCTGAAGGTTGGCAATATTCTTCTTGTTGTTGCGAGCAGTATTCCCCAGTATGTGACGACCCCGGCACACCACTAGTTCGTATATCCCGTGATGGCTTGTGTAATTGAATAGCTGTTCCGACAGTTCCAACGCTTTTCGCTATTTTTCTGCTTTCTGCGCGGTGTACGCGGTTACATTTTCCAATATGACATCGGGTTAAAAATAATTTTGTAAGTTTTTTGTGCCATATTAATCAAGTAGCTTTAAGCATACTCATATTATCTGCCTAGAAAATGTATCAACACCTTTTCTCGCCAGTCTGCCTGCGACCATGGGTGTAACGTCATGCCAGAAACGTTAATATTAAACGTAAGTATACCTACCCAATTAAGACCCGTTTGCCGTTAAAATATGGCTCATATTTAATATTAAGTCGAATAATAATATCACAGTAGGTAAGTTAGAAAAATTTTACACTAAAAATGAACCTTGAACATATTGTGGTAAATAAAATAAATAAATATGTTGGGACATCTTACACAAATAAATCTAGTCCCACGGTAAGCTCAACTAAGGCTTGTGTTGTGGGTACTAAGCGACGATATACAGCGTGTTTTTCTTCATATGCTATAACTTTAACGGAAGCTTATTTAGGTCAAATACAACTAATTTCTCTAAGAAACTAGTGTTTTAACTCTTACTGTTATTGAGTTATTAAAAAAATAAGTTTAATCACTGAACATGTGTGTTGCAACCTTTATTACATTCTAATGTTACTTATTTTGACATGTGCTGTCAGTTACCTGAGATTAACTTTTATTTTATTCTTAAGGTTCTCTCACACTTATTATTTCATTTATTATGTATGAAAACAAAAAAAAAAAACTTTTTTATCGAATTTTCCAAAAGCCTGTATACCAGACAACTTCTATTAATGTCCCAAGTAACCTGTCTTATTTATAGCATATCGAAACGAACACCCTGTATAATAGATAAGATACATATAGATACTTAAATACATACACAATCATGACCAAGGAACAAATATTTGTGATAAATAAATACACAAATAATGCCCTCGCCGAGATTCGAACCCGGAACCTCCGGCTCGTAGACAGGGTTACTACCAACTAGGCTACGGAGGCTGTCAGACTAGTTATAAATATGCTTTTACAAAGCTGCGACGCTGACTCAAATGGCTTCCTTCCTACGCTTTTAGGACCGACCCGTTTTCTATCGAAGTGCTAAATTTTTATCACTTTCAAGTCAGCGTTGAAAAATTGGTCCCAACACAGCACTTTCATGAGAAACTTTACTAGATTTTAGAGTGGATCTAAAATTAATGTTCCAATGCATCTGGACTGCAGCGAAGCGATATGTGACGTATTTCGCAGGGCGTAGCGTTCAGAAAGTGACGGGAAGTCGATTATTTTTCAATTTAACGGTTTCTTAAGTGAAACGTACTATGTTTATTATATACTACGTAACCGTTAGTAGTAAATATTATCTAGATTGTAAAATAAACTACGCTTCAAAAACGTGGATACTTAGTGGAGGTCTACTTCTCAATTTAAAAAAGTTGAAATTCGAAAAAATGGGCTAACTGACAATTACATCGTTATGTATGCCCTGGTTACATAGTTGTAGATATTTTAATGTTAACCCTTAGAAATTCAAGAACAACAAAAATTGTAGTTTATTAGCGTGTGCACAATAACGTCTGCAGTAGTCACTGTCGACGCTGTCGAACAAAATCGTGCTGACCTGCGACCATATATTATATTATAACATGGACGTCTAATGCCAGCTCAAAAATACCCCCAAACACAATTGTTCAATTGTGCCAAGATGGGCAGGACATAGGTAGTGCTTTTTTTAACACCGGCATATTTCGGCGCAAAATCTTTGACAAATGTTTATAAAATATAGCCAATCAAAACTTTGATGGACCAATCACGACTATATTTAAATGACGGTTTAAGTTTTTTATAGGTTGATATTGAAATTCATTACCGTGATGCATTGAAGAGGAGGTGGACACTTGTCAACTAAAGTTCAGGACCATTTTTGAAAGTCAATTTAGTATGGCGTGCGGTTTCCATGTTCTATTTGTTCGTAGCTGCTGACAGATAAGGTTAGGTTAGGTCTGTTAGTCAAAAAATTCGCGTAAATAAGTATACAATACATTGTGTCGCAAGAGTAAAATCGCTCCAAAGGTTCATCAAACATGTGTTATTTGCAATCAATAGGCTGGGCTGCTTAGCGCAAAATCAATTGAATAATTTAATCATCGCGCTGTTATTCTGATTGTTCAGTTAATTATTTCAGAACCAACATTGATTCAATCAAGAATTGATGCCTCAGCTGCGATATGTTTGTTTGAGGTTATTCCACAATGAACTTGCAATTAAATATTGGTGACAGATGTGTTAAGTTGGCAGTGCACCACTTTCGCTCTGATAATATAAGTAGGAACGAGGTACACAGCTAATACTTGTACCCTAGCGAGATTAACTGTCTGTATAGTCTGTGATTTCTTAGAGTGAACTTTTGACAGTTATATATTAATCCTTATTAATATGAGAGTAAAACTCACCATTTTTCAGGTATGGAATCCTTACTTTGTCACGGACATTGACCTTTTAGAGAGTGCACAACGAAGAGCCACCAAGATTTCATTCAAGCTGAAGCGATTGGCATATGAGGAGAGGTTAAAGGTGCTGAAGCTTCCCACACTCAAAGCCGAGAGAGCGAGAGGAGACCTTATAGTGTTATAAAATTCTTACCCACTGTTACAACCTCCCTGACATTCACAATATAGTCACTAAAAGACTATCAGCCGAGAGACCCGAGGTCACAGCCTAAGATTTGTGCGCACTCCCACATGTACAAAAGCTTCATTTAACACGCTGCCCAACCGTGTCGTAGCTACTTGGAACCGTTTACCAGATAGTGCTGTGACTGCTCCTTCGGTCAATGCATTTAAAAATAGATTGGACAAGTGGCTTGTAAACAATGAATTAGACTGTAGTTGCTAGTGATGTGATAAGAATTTAAAAACTTTGAACTGTATAATACTGGACACTGTGATAGGCTCATCAGCTGAATAGCTGCTCGCCTATAAATTAAATAATAATAAATATTTTTTTCGATACCCTTAACGTCATAGATAGGATCATTTCTAAAGTGTCAAAAGTTCATCCTTAGAAATCTCAAGACTATAGTGGGGGTATACGAGTATATGTTTAGTTGTTTATTAAACTCAATATTCGTGGGAGTACATTATTGACTTTGAAAACATTATAATTATGTGTCTGAAGTAGTAGTTCAAGTTTGTCAACTATGTAGAACTTAAATGTATAACTTAATTTATAAGTTTTAATTGTATTGGTAATGAGATCTGAAACTAATTTCATATTCTGAAGTATTTCAAAATTACTTTCTTTGACAGGTAACTTGAAATTACTGTAGTAAATGAAGTTCTATAATTAAAAATTGGTACAAAATTTTTTATTACTATCAACAGATAATGTAACGAACCAGAAAACGTTTAAGTCGACTGTTTATTTCGGCCTGTGGGAGGAGAACATAATATTTGCCGATTTCTGAGAATGAACATTTGACGTTTAGAATATCGGAAAAATGGTGAGTCTTACTCTCATATTAATAAGGAGTAATATAACTGACAATAGTTAAGTGGGGGGGAAATTGCGACTTCCCCCCCCCAGCCCTCGTGGATCCGCGCGTGATCAATGGTGAAACAATGGCGGAAGACTAGCACTGGGCTGCTTAGACAAGTTGCCAATCGCTACCGCTTAATCGTTATCGTAAACGAAAGGCAGCTAGCTGTCTTTGTCGCACTAATATGAAATAGTGACATAGAGGGAAAACTACGATGCGCTACTAAGCGTTAGCGATTGGCAACTTGGCTAAAGGTGCATTTAGACCTAACGAGCATTCGCTCATTCTATCACCCACTTAGTCCGTGGGCTAGTCGGCCGGAACATAGAAAACGGTATAATTTGGGGGTACCAAGTGTCCTTTTTACAGTAGTTAGACATATTTATAAGGATGTTAAAAAAGTATGATAGACATCTCAAAGTGGTAGCTAATAGGCATACGGGCTATTTCAAGATTTCCGTTGTATGACAGGTATGGTTAAAATTAGGAGGTACAAATTTTCCTTTTCAAGGCTGTTAGGTAAGCTTATAAAAACGTCAAAAATGCAAGATTGCCATTTATAAGTGCTACCTAACAAAAATGGGGGCCAATCAAAGATGGTGGATCTTAAGTTTTACAAAATCAAGTATATCTCGAGAACTATTAAATATATCTAATTACTCTCTTGAACAAAATTAAAGGCATATCTGTAAGCTTCATAGTTTGCATAATATGTATACCATATTGCTAAAACCAACCAATAATTAATTATGACCAAATTTATGAAAATTTCATGATTTTGATTTTTTTTGTGTCGTGTTTTTACATAGTAGTCATGACGCTAGAAAAATTAAATATTTTTTTAAAGATAGTGTATTTAATAAGCTTTAATTTGATGTATATAACTTGTTGGCAGTATTAAAAAAAAGACAAAAGTAGACATGGTGGTATATGAAAAATATGAAGCTTACAGATATGCCTTTAATTTTGTTCAAGAGAGTAATTAGATATATTTAATAGTTCTCGAGATATACTTGATTTTGTAAAACTTGAAATCCACCATCTTTGATTGGCCCCCATTTTTGTTAGGTAGCACTTATAAATGGCAATCTTGCATTTTTGACATTTTATAAGCTTACCTAACGGCCGTGAAAAGGAAAATTTGTACCTCCTAATTTTAACCATACCTGTCATACAACGGAAATCTTGAAATAGCCCGTATGCCTATTAGCTACCACTTTGAGATGTCTATCATACTTTTTTAACATCCTTATGAATATGTCTAACTACTGTAAAAAGGACACTTGGTACCCTCAAATTATACCGTTTTTATTAAACGGTTTTTATTAACTTCACCGCGTATCAACTGTCGTCGATGCTTCAAATCTTGTGATCGCTTTTTCGACCACTTCTACTGCACCGAAATCAATAAAATTTGGAACCCTTATCAAGTCCCCATGACAATGCAATATTATAATATTTTTATCTTTGTATCCTCAAAGCCTGATGCTGCAGACGTACTGTCTTCCTGAACCGAGAGTGTTAGACACGTGTAAATGAAAGTATAGCATGTTTGGCATAATCAAATACTAACAGCCTGATCTTGACTTCCAACTCCTCACTCCTTATGCTGCAGAACTGCCCACAATAACCGCAAGGTTTATCTTTTATCGATATCTTGATTTTAAAGAAGTTCTTTAGATATGAAGTATATAGGTAGAAAAGAAACATGCAAATTTAATACTAACGTCCAACTCCTCAAATCTGATACTCCAGTCTTACTGCCTGCCACAACCGCTAGGTTTAGCGACATGTAGATTTTGAAGTACTGCTTTAGATATTTGGTAGAAACATACGGATTTAATTATCATGATCATCATCATATCAGCTGAAAGACGTTCACTGGTGAATATAGGCCTCCCCCAAAGATTGCCACAAGGACCGGCCCCGTGCCACCCGTATTCAGCGACTTTCACCAGTTCATGAGTCCACCTTGTGGAGGGGGGGGCTACCCACGCTGCGCCTTCTGGTACGTGACCGCCACTCGAGAACTTTAGCGCCCTAACGGCCATCGTTTCCACGCGCGACGAGCCCCACCCACTTCGGTTTAGCGATTCGAAGAGCTATATCGGTTACGTTGGTTCTGCTGCGGATGGTCACATTTCTAATCCGATCTCGCAGAAAGACTCTTAGCATAGGCCTCTCCATTGCCCTTTGGGTGACTATAAGCCTTCTTATGAGGCCCATTGTACACGACCACGGTTTAGTACCGTATGTCATTACTGAGGCCCTCCGGCTGATAGACTCATAGGGTCACGGCTGATAGGGTGACAGCGTGAGTGGTTCGCGTAGGGCGAGCCGTCGGGCCTGCAGCCCTCCAGCTGATAGAGTGACAGCGTGAGTGGATCGCGTAGGGAGAGCCGTCGGGCCTGCGGCCCTCCAGCTGATAGAGTGACAGCGTGAATGAATCGCGTAGTGCGAGCCGTCAAGCCTGCGGCCCTCCGGCTGATAGACTCACAGCGTGAGTGGTTCGCGTAGGGCGGGCTGTCGGGCCTGCGGCCCTCCAGCTGATAGAGTGACAGCGTGGGTGGATTGCGTAGGGAGAGCTGTCAGGCCTGCGGCCCTCCAGCTGATAGAGCGACAGCGTGAGTGGATCGTGAAGGGAGAGCCGTCGGGCCTGCGGCCCTCCAGCTGATAGAGTGACAGCGTGAGTGGATCGCGTAGGGCGAGCCGTCGGGCCTGCGGCCCTCCAGCTGATTGAGTGACAGCGTGAGTGGATCGCGTAGGGTGAGCCGTCGGGCCTGCTGCCCTCCAGCTGATAGAGTGACAGTGTAAGTGGATCGCGTAGGGAGAGCCGTCGGGCCTGCGGCCCTCCAGCTGATAGTGATTCCGTCAGACCTGCGGTCCTCCGGTTGGTCGACTGAGAGAACGAGTTTATATTTTATAGTCTCAAAATTCGACTTGTATAATAAAAAATTTAACTTGATAATTAAAAATTTTCTCAATAAACCAAATTGATTGATATATTACTTATTGTCAGGTCTCTGTTATCTAAGGTACTTATTGTATAAATAACACGTCCATTTGAGACACTTCGGGCATTGAAGTTTAGTTGCATTAACCACGCCCAGCCTTTGGTTTTCATTTGTCGATCGAGATATTTAATAACATTTTTTTTGTGTCGGATTTCTAAAAATATCTATTCAGCAGGGATTTGCCTGTCGTCACACATAAAATAATGTTTATTACGTTTAAATATGTGTCGTAATTTGTTATGAAAGCGCGAGAGTATAAGCGCTACTTAGCATGCATAATTTGTATTACAGTATATTATAAACAACATCTTTGATCTAGAATAAGTAGGTATTATTGGAAATTATCTTAACAATTGCACTAAAAACTTGAAAATAAAATAAGTAAAAAAAGTTTTAAGTTAAACAGTTTTTATTGCACCAAAAACTAGAAAATAAATTTTTATTGTATCTAACCGTAGATGCTACTTTCTGTAGATTACTCACGTGAAACTATTATCACTGTAGGTAGTCTTCCCAAGTCGGATGCTGAAAGCCACGTTTAGCCTCTATGTCAGTGGATTAAGCGTTAACTAATCGGAAACTTTTACCAAACTAAAATAAAAACGTGGGGCGTTATTATAAAGAAACGTACAAGTTCAAAATATGTAATTGTAGTTTTAATTTTGCAATTAATCATCCATCTGTTCCATCACTTCTACAACAGAGGTAAATAGCTTTTATCAAGGCCAGAACAAAACTTATTACACTATTTCTGTCTTGATTTCTATGTGTGTTCTTAAATATATAGTGACTTGATCACAATAGCGTACGTACGCCCCACGTTTTTATTTTAGTTTGGTAAAAGTTTCCGATTAACGCTTAATCCACTGACATAGAGGCTAAACGTGGCTTTCAGCATCCGACTTGGGAAGACTACCTACAGTGATAATAGTTTCACGTGAGTAATCTACAGAAAGTAGCATCTACGGTTAGATACAATAAAATTTTATTTTCTTGTTTTTGGTGCAATAAAAACCGTTTAACTTAAAACTTTTTTTACTTATTTTATCTAATTTCAGACCGACAAGCCCACGGACTTACACAAAACGTTACGTTACGTTGTGATTCGTCGAAACTTGTAGAGTGAGGAATTGAATGAGCGAATGCTCGTTTGGTTTACATAAATGCACCTTAGTATCATGTTTGTGTTCCAAGAAATCGTATTCCATACAACACAACGCAACAAATATTATCAGTGAAATCGATATTAGCAGAGCTCGAAATAGAGGCCGTACATGCTAATTTCGTGCCTGATTTGAATACCTTAATTGCTTTTGGCGTCTTTCGGTACTTAGGTAATCAAATGTTTGTATCTGTGTATACATATACCGGCCGGGCATCCGTGTGGTGACGGAAGTAAGAATACATTTGTCACTACTCCAACTCCTCCCGCGGGAGTCGTAAGAGTCGACTAAGGGATTAAAGTGTCACTGACCATTATTTGATAAAGATTGATGATGGGCAGCAACGTCATCATAGTGGACACATTACTGCCAATTGCCCAGCGTGGCGTGGCGATTAAGGGCAGTTACCTCCTAATGGGTCTATACGCATAGTTAATAGGAGAGGCCTACGTCCAGCAGTGGACTATCATAGGCTGATGATGTATGATGTATGTGCATATAGAGTATTATCACACAACATTTTACCATCCCTATATGTGGCTTAGTACAGTCGTCATAAGATATATCAGGGGGGCTTACCATGACGTACTAATGCGATTCAGTTTAGGTTCAAGGAAAGGGACCGTGATATACGACTCGCATAGCCTTGTCCCTTTCTCTCGACCTAAACTGAACCGCATAAGTACGTCATGGTAACCCCCCTGAGATGCTCAAAAATATCTGAGCAGGCTTATGGTCAGGTGTTTATGGTTTATAGTGCTACGCGTCACTCCCACGCACACTTGTTAGAACGTGATGGCAACAACGACAAATGATTAAACACGAGACCATCATCATAAGCCTACAGATCTATATTGTCATGGCGAATGCTCATTCCATCCCCCACTCTACGAAATCAACGAATTTCGACGCATTACGTTTTGTGTAGCGAACGATTTTCGTAGTGGGGATAGAATCAGCATTCGCTCGTTTGGTGTAAATACACCTTTACAGTACATGCTCAGATATTATTGAGTACCGTGGCCGCTCCGATATATCTGATAACGATTGTAGATGGTCACTATCAACTCCACTTCCTCTTTAAAATCCCGACTTATCTGATGGCGACTGTACTCATACTTACTAGAACCTATGTGGAAAATCATACCGCTACAAATTATGACATTACCGTCGCAAAACGTTTTTAATATAGTAAAATACGTTAGAAAAAAATTTGACTTTTTTTCCGGATCAAACGAGTAACCTAAGGCCCCGTTCAGACGGACAGCATTTCAACTGCAACCCAGCTGCAAAGTGGCAGTTCCGGGGCAGTTCTGATGCAGTTGGTCCAACTGCAGTTGAAATGCTGTCCGTCTGAACGGGCCCTAAGAGACCTAAGAGATAGAAACAGAGGTTTGGTCGAAATACCCAGATTTAGGCTAACCAAGTCTTCCAAAACAACCTGTGGCATAGTTCCAAAATTATATAATGCTATTCCGAATAGCATTAGTAACATTATAGATAATAATATTTTTTTCGAAAGATTGAAGAAATGGCTCGTGGAAAATTACAGCATAAATGAAATATTAGACATTTAAATTTTATTTAATTTATTTATTTTAATCTAACTTATACGATTTATTATTATAAATTTAATATTAGGTAGTATTAAGTTAGCATGATAATTTTGTAATTTGAACTCAACTTGTAATATGT